>JABEEJ010000478.1:0-19005 GCA_013363135.1 Fusarium brevicatenulatum | reverse complement strand
TAAAGGTTTTGAATATAAAGGATTATCTTTATAATAACAAGCATCAGAAGCGACCATGATTGGAGTATATCTATTATAGTTATAGTAGATATCAGCTTGAAGAAGCGGATGATCTAGCAGAAGCTTGACCACTTCGAGATAGCCAGAATGAGCTGCTATGTTCAACACTCGACAGCAACGACCATCAAGATCAGTTCTTCCGACAGGTCTGACAAATGCAGAAAAGTGATCCAAGAGCATTTTCAGCGCATCGAAGCTTCCATGTCTAGCTGCCACAATGAATGGATCGTAGTACATCCCAAGGGCATGACCTCTTTTGACGGCCCATGGTGCGTTCTGTAGGTATTTCTCTAGTGTCACTGTATCGTTGCGCTCGATGATTGCTGTGCGAAGACGGTAAAACTGCTGTTCGCAAAGAGTTGATCCGTCAATATCAATAATTGTGGGATATTCCGTCGAGGGGTTGGGAAGCTCGGGCTCAACACACCGGTAACTGTGACGGAACGCTTCATATGGGGACGTAACGGTCATTGCGAAACCAGTAGCTACGATGCAATTGAACTGGTAAGAGGAGCTAAATAAAAGAGCGTACATAGATAATAGTTCATATTTAAAGACTTTTAGTTAATATATACTGTCCCGTATTAACGTTAATGAATTCAAACTACCCTGGATCATCTCACTCCCCGTACTCAATTGAGTCAGGCCGTCGAATTAGCCGAACAATAGCCCGAAGCTCGATAACATGCGCAAGGTGCTAACCGAGCTTACAAGACCCTGGAAAGCATTTGTCACAACGAACCATTGCATCAAGTAACCCACTGGAACGAGATTTTCCGGGAGCATTAGCCTATTATTTTCGAGACCAAGCTTCCGGGATGGATGACCCGGGGAGTCGGGAAGCGGATCCTGGATCCTGAGTGGCCACAAACACAATACTAAGACCAAGCTAGCTAGTCGATCGTAATAATCCTTGACGCCAATCGATTTTATCGTGAACCTTGAGCTAATGAATCAACCCAGGCAGAGTCAGAAGAAATCACATTTATCAGCAAAAAGAAGAAAGAGATTTACAGCAAGAGTCTATGAGAGTACTCGTATTCTTGCTCTATTCTAAAGGATAGAGTTATGGGCTGATAGCTGTTTGAGACCATGACCCCAATTCCGTCATCCGCATCATCGCTAAAGTCTTTAGTCTCGGTCTAATGAACCGGAAGCGATCGCTTCATTTAGATTTCAGGCTCACCGCAAGCTAGCGATAGCGGAAGCTGGATAATTCCGGGTTCGCGCTAAGAAGGCGGGGATTGATGCTCCATATATCGTCCCATCTTCATCTTATTCCTCGATTCGTTTCCGACCTTGATGAGAGCATACATCGTATCTTGGCTCTTAAGTCCGTCTTCTATCCGATCCGGCAACTTCTCAGCTCTTTCCATACCTACAAACAATCAAGGGGGTTGGTACAGAACAGCCACAGTCAACATGAGCAATTTACCGACGGCTATCCCCCGAGGCTCATGGGTCCTCGTGACGGGAGCGAATTGCTACACCGGCAGCCATGTGGTCATAGAGCTTCTGAAGCAAGGCTTCAAAGTGCGCGGGACAGTGAGAGATCTCTCATACAGCAAGTGGCTTCTCGAGCACCCGGCCGTGAAGCCGCACGCAGACGAAGGAAAGGTGGAATTGGTTGTCGCAAACACATCAAAGCCCGGAGATTTCGATGAGGCGGTCAAAGGCGTCTCGGCTATTATCCATCTCGCCAACATCGGCGATTATACGCCAGATCCGAACGTCGGTTTCGCATCAGCTATTGAGGCCGCATTGACCGTGTGCCGATCTGCCGCCAAGGAATCGTCAGTCAAGCGATTTGTGGTGGCGGGTGGACTATGGTCAGCCGTCTGGCCTAAGCCTGGAGAGACCAAGACTGTTGGGCAGGATACGTGGAACGATGATCTGGTCAAGGCCGCACAGGCGCCGCCGCCGTATGAACTGAGCCGTATTCTTCCAGTGTACCTGGGCGCCAGAGTTGAGGCCGAGAAGGCGGTATGGAAGTTTGCGAAAGACGAGAACGTTCCCTGGGAAGTCAATTCAGTTAGTCCTTGTTGGATCCTGGGTGATCCGCTGGATGCGAGACACTATGGGCCGATGCCTACTCAGCTCTTGCAGCAACTATACCTTGGCAAGATCGAAGCGCTAAAGGAGAACACAACGGGTAAGTTGACAGATTTAAGCGTTGAGCACCTCCAGAATACTGACAAGGTAGTCTATTACACTCATGTCTCCGATGCAGCTGTCATTTACGTCGCAGCAGCTATCGACCCAGATGTCAAAGGCGCTCGTGTTCCCGCACTGGCTGAGTCTTTTAACTGGAACAATGCCTTGGCCATCATGCGCAAAGCTTATCCCGAAGAAGATTTCGAAGACGATTTTATTCCTGGCAACCCTGTTCTGAGCTACAAGATCGAGAACGACATTGCACCCGAGCTGTTGCAAAAGTGGGCTGGAAGGAAGTGGATTAGCCTTGAGAAGGGAATCACAGAGACTATCGACTTCTCGAGGAAGCTGGGTAACTTGGACTAGTCTGATTGTTCCAGGAAGGGAAGAACGTGATGGAAAAGCTTTCAATATCTTTACGTGACATATGTGTTTAGATGTTATGGGATTTGGCAGAATGAGATTTATGGAAACGAGAAATACTACTTTGAGCCACGCGTCAAGACACACAACGTAGGCGATACCCCTAGGCTTTGCTTGCAGGTTGTTCCAGTGGTTTTCTTCCATAAACCACGTAACTATAAATACTAATGTTAGAGGAATAGCCGTAGTAGAAATGTGATATGACTTACACCGGGATATACGCATGAATGCTTCGATCACGCAACTGCTTTCTCATGGCACTGCAAAACACGCGGACCTCATCCGCACTCCAGCCCAAGAACCTCGTAAACAGTCCTAGCAACAGACCTTCCAAGCCATTGTTAATGTTAGCATACGACCACTTTCCCAATTCCTTATAGTGCTTGTCCTTGGGCCACTCGTTGATAGGCCACTTGAACTGCTTCTCCACCACATCAACAAACCCAGCCTTTTCAAGGAAGCTCTTATACTTTGGAGCAAGATTGATAGCTCGTCCTGCTTTGGCACTGGCTTCGATGCTGAGAAGCCCGGAGCGGAGAACTTCGCAGTCCGGGGGGAGGGTTCCGTCATCGCAGGCGATGGGGTAAGTTAGGTCTTGCATTTCAAGGTAGCCGCCTGGTTCAAGATTACTGTCGGACGTTAAGACGAGAGTGGTGTTTAGACCGGGCTTGCCTTACTCGTAGGCGTTTTGAACGAATTTTTCCATATCCGCGAAAGATCCTGTCATGACACGGCAGAAGATAAAGTCGAATGGCTCTGTCCACATCCACTCTTTTTCGAGATCATCGATTTCGAAGGTACAGTTCGGTGGGACCCTGACAAGCAGGTTAGCCAGCCATATGAAGTCTTAGAGTGAGAGGACGCTATACAACGAAGGTTGGATGGGGCTAAGGTCTACACCGACGACCTGTACCAGTCAGTGAGGGAATCATGTTGAGGAACAGAGGGATGGTACCTGAGCTTCGGGATGAAGATCGGCTAGATCGGATTGTCAGTAGAGATATCAGTTAACAAATCGATTCAATTACCGTATTCGATAGCCCAGATGCCTGTTCCGGTTCCAACATCCATGACTCTCTTGGCGGGATCCTTGATCTTTGGACTGAGTCCGAGCTCTCCGTGAAGAGTGAGTAGCCAGAGATTATGCTGAAGATCTATGCCAGTATTAAGCATTTGATACAAACCCATGTGTATACAAACACCTACCAAGACGATCGCTTTCAGAAGCATCATTGGGAAAGTTGTATTCTGGATCGTTTGTTAGTCACGAACGAGACGTCGAGCAGTTAGACTCACTTCCTGAGCTCATCGCGTGGTAAGTTCTTCCATTTTCTTCCTGGAAGCGCAAGACGCTTGATCTAAGTGACTCCAAGCTTTCTGAATCGGTCTGTAGTTGCTTAGCTCTAACCCTCGCCGAAGTATCTCGCATGCTAGTTGGTCCCACTGGATGGCTTGCTGCCGCTAAACTTACGCCTGAGAACGTCGAGTCGCTGTCGTCAAAGGTATCAGCGGCCTGGGAAGCACATCAGCAATAGTGGGCGTATTCAGTAGAAGAGCTTTTCTGTACCAATGCCTCATGTGCCTCTTGAGTAGGCGCCGACATGATGTACTGCGTCTGCCTGTAATTGATACGTAGTGGGTGGTTGATGAGTATCAGTGAGTTGGAGAGGGTGTTGACTTGAGAAAGGACAGCAATAAAGCTATGAAAAGTCAGGTGATTCTCGGAGTTCGGCTCCGGATAGTCAGGAAAGAAGAAAAACACCTCATATGCATTATACAATACTGCCCGGTTGAGTAACGTAATCCGATGCATGTCACAGGCACAGCGAGTGACCCAACCAACAGACCCACCGAGGTTGCAGTGATGCTTTCATCGGGTGATTCTATGTTCCTGGGGCTTTTGTGATTCGCTGGCTGAACGAGGTGAAAAGTAAAAGATCCAACCGAACCACGTATAGCCTTGGCAATGAGTGAAGACAACATCATTGATGGGATGCATGGCTGCGATGGTGCCCCCTAAGATCTGGTGAATACTGACTTTGATATATGATTATCCAAGTCTGACCAACACTTCCTCGGGCTTCAGCTTCAGCCACTGATCCAATGATATTCCATGGCAAACCTGAACCCTTTGAGCGAGCCCGTCATCTTCTCTGGATATACACATCAAATCAAGTACAAATCGTTCCTTTGAACATAAGTCCCGCCACAGAGAGATAGCGGCATCATAACTCCATTGATCGGAAAATAAGCGACCACTCATCTTTGCTTTAAGTCGACTCGTTCCACAACCGGCCCGATATGCCGAGTACTGCGGAGGCCTGGGGTCCGTCAGTTTGGCAATGGCAAAGACGATAAACTCTAGTTTATCTGGTTGTTTTTCTCGCCAGCCAGGATCACACTGAAAACTTCCGATCGAATACCCGTCTTTACCTATCATGTCAAAGTGTGGTAGCCCAATCCTGCCGTCGGGTTCTTGAGCGACAGTAATATGAGCAGCTGAGGTTTTGAACTCCAGAATGGGATTGTGCGGCTCGAAAGGGATTTGAGATATGCGTACTGGTGAGAGGTATCTATTAAATCTTTCGCGCAACGCAATGTCAATGTCTGTTTCTTGGACGATACCAGATCCTCCCCAATCATCTTCCCGTCCTCCACCACGGAGAAGCAGTGCAGCATTCGCTTCTTGAAGGTGCCATTTGACTGGACCCTGAGAGCTGGCCCAGCTCCAGCTGGGGAAGCCGACTCGCTTTTTGCTAGGATCGGGATCGTGCCCTTGAACTGATTGCCATCCTAATGCGAGCCCAAACTTGTCCAGTGGAAGACCAAAACTGCAAGCTGTTCCCCACCTATCATCTTCCCCCATCCACTGTATCATGGCTGCCCACGCATTTAAGATGTCTTGAGGGTAGCCCAGCTTTCGTTTGGTATATTCTTCGACGCTTCTGCAGTAGATTCCACCAGGGTAGGAACCAGTCGAGGTGCGGATAAGCATCAGGTCAAGTATCCTCCCAGCCTCTTGACTTCCGGTGTTTGCCGAAGCAGCAATGGAACTACCTCCTGGTATTTCCCAGACACTTTCCTCGCAATACATTGCCTCTCGACATATGAAAAAGAGTTGTGACGTCGTGAAGAACAAGATTCGTCTCGAAAATGCTGCCTCTTGGAATGTTCAGCCGCGACTGAACCAGACTGAGCTCTCAATCTCCGTGAAGAGTGATGGATAACATGTCATAAGACACAAACCATCTATGGTAGCCTGGTGCTGTGGCTCTGGACGTCTTGTGCCCGACCGTACCCCTGGAAGGGGGTCTAAAAAGGAAGTGCCACTCAAGGCGACCAAAGTACAAGCTGCTCCGGAGTAGATTGACGCCATGTGGTGGATCTCAGGGTCGACCGAGCCCGGTTTTTGGGGGATGCATAATTGATCGACCCATAGAAAGCGGAGACCGATCTGACGACAGAACTCCATGGTATCGCTAATGGTATCACCCAGAACTATGCCTGGAGCGGACAGACTCCTTGACTGTTGGAGCTCTTGTTCGTTTGAGGTCTTCAGTTGGGTACCAGGAGTACCACCACCCCAGACGTAGCTCAAAGCAGCATAGCTGTCATTTGAAGAGGATCCAGACACAATACAGTTGTTCTGAACGTCGATAAGCCTGTTTGGACGAGTTGCCATGCCCACCGGCTTGTACTCCCTGCACTCCTCGTGCTGCTCATTGCATAGACCCAGCCAGGTTTTACACAGATCAAAGTCGACGTCCGTGCCGACACGTCTCCCGCCGAAACAGCTACCAAATTCAATGTTTAGCTTCCTGTTTGCGTCGAGTCCCGATCCTAATTCAGCTTCTTTCTTTACCCGACGTGCGCGCTCCCATGCACTACAATGAGACCACTCTGGAGCTCTTAACTGAAGCCCGCGAATCATCAGTGATGCGTGGCTGGGATGTCGATATGTACCGTTGCGGAAGCCAATACACTGAGTGAATTCGTCGTCAAACATGCCTGTTCCTATTTCGACCGCCGCGATCACCATCTCATCTTCTTCTGCATCTGGGAATGGATCGGGTATGTGTAAACGGGTTGGGTTGCGGGTTATCGTCCGAAATGCCTGTATCTGATGGAAAGTCAACTTGCAAAAGGCGCAGGACTTTTCATTCATTCTGATGTGCTTCCAGGTTCTCGGAACCTGTCTTTCAACGTGCAGATCAGCCCGGTAGGGGTTGAACCCATCAGGGTAATTGGCGTAATCGCGGCCTGTGAACATGCCGTGGAAGTCCACGTCGCAGCAGATATTGCAGAGCCCTTTGGTCTCAGCCATTATGACGATGCCTTCCAAGTGGATGAGTTACAGAATATATGAGACTTTTGTTAGCGCTGTAATAATGAGAAGGCGAAGTGAAAGTCATGAGCCCAATAGGCAACACTTATAAGCATGGGAAATTGGATCACAGTACAGAGGGAGGGTCGACCAAATTCAATCGTTCTGTAGAAACTGGAGAAAGTGGGAAGGGAAGCAAACCGCGCACATGGGCAACTCCAAAGGCCGTGTAGAGTATAGCCAAGACCAGAGTTGCAGGCCTCATGGAGTACTATTGGTTGACCTTGCCAAACCTGTGGATCCTGCATTCATACGTGGCACCAATATAGGATGCAAGAGGTTATCAGGGCTGCTTACAGCTGCAGCCAAGACGCGCGTCCAGGGCAGTGAGTACTCACTGAACAGGCTTTCGGCATTGAGGATCATCCCCCATGGAAAGACCAAGCCTACAAACTGACATTTCTCCGAGGACTATGAGAAAGGTGACAGAGATAATGGATGATATAAGAGTCTGCTGTTCATTTTTACTTCAAGGAACTTATGTTTCTCCAGAGTACTGACTATTGTTCAGTCATGCAACAAAAGCTTGACCTCTCTAGATGTAGCCAACTGCTTAATCCTCCTGATATCAAACATAATAGGATCATCCACAAATGCTTCCGAGAGATCCAAGACCTTCAGCTTGCTAAACCGCCCCTGTGGTCCGGTCTCTTCAAGTAGTTTTATAATGCCCTCAAGGTATGGCTCAAGGAACGGGTCATTGCTACTACTGACCCAGCCCTCGATGAACCTTGGAGCACGAGGCCTGAGAACTTGGACACCTTGAGGTATTCGATCAAGGACGATCTTGATACAGCTCTCATGGGCATCTTCAAAGAAGTCGACGATATGAACCGCAAGCGTATGGATACGTGACAATTGTGAGTAAGTTTCCTCCAAAACAGGGTCTGGGTTAGGAAACCTTGGGATACTAATGTCGAGATCCAGGTTTTCTAAGGAATCTTTATGTTTCAAAACAGCCTTTGCTAGTTCTCTCTGGTCTGGAAAGCCGTACATGTCCAGTCCATGGTCGACTCGAACGTTGAGCTTTGTGAGGGTTCGACATGCCAGGATAAAATCTGGGACGCCAAATCGCAAGGATCCAGCAATGGTCAACTCCGTGACTGGTGATGTCGAAACTGGGAAAGATAGCTCGTAATCATCACGGGATGTTAGAGGAAGTTCATTGTCCCCGTTATCCAATTCGCTTTCCATATCATCAATTAAGCCATAGACACAGAACGTCTGAATACACGGAAGGTGCAGAAACGATCTGGCATACGCCATGTCGAAGACCTCCTCGCTGTTCCATGCTTGTAGAGTAACATGACGGACCAGACCCAAAGGCAATTGTGATGCCATTTCAGCGGGTTCATCAAGCAACTGAGAGATGGCCTCTTTCACGTAAAGCAGAGGCATGAAGTGTTGACGAGATTCAGGATAGAAAGGAGGTATTGTGATGGTCAGATGGGTCAATCTCGTACACCAAGCCAAGATCAAAACGGCAATCGCATCCTCGCACCCAAGGCGTATGCGATGGCACACGTGAGTCGAGAGAAACTTGGATACTTGAAGGTCTTTCTCCGCAGCGTCTGCCAGAGCAGCTAGATTCTCTGGGCCCAGGTCAACTGAATCGGGATCATGGTCGTGCAAAGGCCAAATATATCCAAAGTCGAGCCTTTCAACGTGCCGTCGGAGATCAGGATTTCGAAGAAGATGAAGCGCAAGTCTCTCAATGGAAGGTTCAAGACATTCTTGGCTGTTGTTCCATTGGCGTACGAGGAGAGGATAGACAATTTTGTTGAAGCGGCTGTTTACAAGACTGGCGTTTTCAAGAGAGGGGCGGTCAGTTGTGACGAATTCGAGAACTCGGTGGAGGGTCTCGTCGGGCAAGTCGGATAAGATGGCCATGTTATGGGGGAGTAGTATGGCTATTCTGAAGATGCGTCTATTGAAGCTAGGTAATGCCTTGGCTCACAGTACCCGAAGTGAGAGAGACAAGTGATGTCATTGTGTTCCTTGCACGTATCACAGGCCAGTATTTGCTGACAGAAGCTCTTGTGCATAAAGTCCTACGTGAGTAGCATAAGGATTATGCAGGTCGTGCACAAAACTCGAACTGCGTAACTTCGTCGGCTTGAGGAATTCTTCATTACTGTCCCAACATTATACAACATTACTTCATTAGCCAGAAACCGATGCTTTCAGTTTTCACAGCAACGTAGTCAATGTTGCTGACCCAGAAGTTGAAGTAGAAGTAGGTAACCAAGCATCACTTCTTCAATCTCGTCTGGCCTGTGATGTATTCCAGACGTGGCGTTTCAACCCCTCAATTTAGCGGCAAGGATCACCATGGGCGCATCTAGACCACCATCGCCAACACAGAACTGCTCTCTACACCATAAATCACAGGATCTCCGCTGCTCGCGTCTTCACACAGAGCCTCACCTCTTGGCTACATATCTCCTCTCAATTCCCCGCCCGGCTTCTCCGTAGCAACTCACCCAAGACCCATCACCTACCGCAACGTTACCGTCTGTCTCTGAACATCGAGAGCCTTACAAGGCTCATTCTCCGGGGGCAGTGACTGTTGCCAAGACCAATAGTCCCAAATCATAGCGCCCGAATCTTTTCAGCTCCCGACGCCAAGCCAATGAGACATGACAGGGCTGACTTTAAGCATATTCGCCGAAATGAAAACGGCTCATGCTTATTTTTTGGTCAAACAGCGGTCCCCAATTGAGCTGGACTGTCGGGATGAAGGGTTACACTGCGGAGGGGATCTCGTATAGAGGCAGGGGCGCTGTTTTGGGGATGCTGTGCGACGATAAGCAAGGGACGGTTGATCTGTGGATGGTGTATGGCTCGCCACTGTTATCGTAGGTATGCCTCGTCCTGCTGGTTTTCTTTCTTTATTCGGTCTGGGCTTGGGATGGATTCTTGTTGGTTGCGATGAAGATGAATCGAATGAGGAATGGTAGATGGGCTGTGCTTGAGTAACAGTTCGTGGATGCCCAACGCGTGCTTTTGTGGTGTTATCGTGTACCTCAATGTGGAACAAGGCCTTTTCGTCAATTGAGCAGCGGGGTCAATGATATTTATCTTCTCCTACCAACAACGTCTTGAAGCAATTGATCTTCTCTCCCCCTCGTCGACGGAACAAATCTCAGAATATCCCCCGACAATCGCGACTTTCCCTATTTTTGGACCTCAAGCCCTCGTCTAATTCCCCCCTCCCAGCGTAATTAGCTCCGTTCCGAGGCGGAGATTGCTAACCCTCACCCTGAATGGGTGCGGCTGAGGTGACCCTTGGTATGTTGGCTTCAGCTTCTGCAAGCCCTGTCACACAATATTGGTTCTGGCCCTCCAGTGGCGTTCTTGATCTGCCCAGGGGGGGGGGAATCAGCTGAGCCGCATTTCTGCTCTTCATAATAATTGTTTCCTGCAATTGCGTCGCTTGTTTTTTCTGCCTGGTTTGTTTCCTCGTGCATCTCTTCCATTCTCAGTACCAATTTTCTCCCTTTTGGCCTGCAGATTCACTATGAGGTCGACTTCACAGGCTCTTCTGCTTGGAGCTATGCTCCAGGCTGCTAACGCAGCGGAGGTTGCTCGCGCTGCACAGAGGAATCACGCTCGCGACATACCGGCACCGACCATAACGGCGTCCCCAATTGGTATCCTCGATGAACTCAAGCTACTCGTCGGTGGTGATGGACTGCGAATTCGACAAGCAGATTCATCGAGTGAGCCATTGAAAGTTACTATTGCACCCGATAAGACATGCGGGTACTTGTCTGGTCAACCCGGTGCTGCAGTCACCTGTGAGAATGATCGCTTGTGTTCATGGGCTGCTTCGAGTGGTGTTGGTCTTGTCGCTTGCGCATCCGAGATTTACGTCGCTTGTGTTGAGTCAAGCAAAGCTGTCGATCCAAAGCAATGCAATGACGTTTGTCAGAGCAACACCTTCAATCTCTTATGGTGAGTTACTACCGCCCCGGGTTTGTGTCTCAATGCTGACTGACCTTTTAGTACCAACTCCGACACGCCTTTTTGCCGCACGTATGCCTACCCAAGTGGTATCTTCGACTATCGATGCGCTTCCACGTCTGTCGAAGATGTTCAATCTGTCAAGTTCACCTACCAAGGCCAGAAGAACGCCAACTTCGTCACTACAACCCTCAGTGACGGTATCGCATCAGAGTCACTATCGGCTACCGACACTGGTAGAGGCTCTGCTGAGCAGGCAAGCTCGACGGAGACACAAACAGAAACAACGACTACTTCAGAAGCTCCTGAACCTACGAAGAAGTCCAAGTCAACACCTGTTGGCGCCATTGTTGGTGGTGTAGTCGGTGGTGTCGCTCTCATCGGCCTCATCGGTCTTGGTGCCGTCTGCCTGCTGCGCAGACGCAAGAAGCCTGAGCCAGCCCCAGCACCAGCTCAACCAGTTATGGCTCAGCAACAAGCTCCTCCTCCCGCCCCTATGGCCCAGAACCCATACCCTCAGCAGCAGCACTATCAACCAGCTGTACAGCCTTATCCTGACCATAGCATGGCGGCATCTCCTGCACCTTCGGATGCTCGTATATCGATGATGAGTGGACCTATGTCAAGTGTTGGACCAGCTTCACCCATGGGATGGAATCAACAGCCATCGCCCCCGCCGTTTCACACACCTGCGCCGGCTTATGAGATGGCTGGTCCTGAGGCGCGTGAGCAGGAGCCGGTGTATGAGATGGGTTCTGACTCGCATGTGAAGAAGTGAGATGATCAACATTCATTCTAGCTATTATATGCATCGCTTGGTAGTTCATTTAGAGTAGTCATGATTTGGAATTAATATGGATTTCTCATGAGTTGCATAGATGACCTGATTGATGATGCTTAATCCATGTTGACCATTCCCCAATCAGCAAAGATCTTAGATGTGAGACTCAAGTCACCACTGGCGATCGGCTTGGAGCCTCCCAGGAACTCATCGTAGTTATTGTACACCGAGACCCTATGCTTGTGATCGGGAACAAGCGATAGCCCAGGTGCATCAGTCTTGACAACCAAGGTTCCCTCCTCATTCTCCCCTTGAGGTCTGCCAAATGTCAGTATGAACAACTCCGATACGAGAGGAAGAAACTTACAGCGGCTGAATCGAGTTCTCGTAGACGTCTTCTAGTACAGCGACTACACCCTTACCGAGCTGCTCATCGCTCAATGCTGGGTTGAGGTCGAGCTTGACGCGATCTCCGCTAAGTTGAGCATTGGGCGAAGTTCTCAGCACATGATCGATATTAGCCTCAGCATTGCTTCCATAAAGATAGAAGGGCATTCTATCAGGGTATTTCTTATCCAAGTCATCATACGACATGGATCGCTTGACGACGACCTCAATGTTCGAAAGCTTGAACTTGGCCAGAGGTTCAGCATCACCTTCTGGAATGCCGTCGTCCAGTCGGAACTCAACGCCAGATGATTCAAGAAGATCACCGAGTTTCTCAGGCTCCACATTGGCAATGGTGTAGAACTTGTCAGGATTCTCCTTGCGAAGCTTCTGATAGAGTTCCTTGACGTTATTAGGGAGCTCAGCGGTGATGATGACTTGCCAGCGGTGAGCGGCCATGTTGAACATGGGGATGTGGACAAGGTAGATCTTTTCGTGACCTTGGACGACAAAGCCATGGATATCTGGGTTCTCGGTGTTGCGAGTAACAACATGCTACTGCTATTAGTATAGGTTATGCAAGGCTCAATCGGGAAAACTTACCTGGACCTCTTCCTCTGCGATCTTTCTGAAGGAAGTCACCAGACTCTCAAGGAAGGGTGAGTCCGTAGGCCAAGGGCTCATCGTAACATTCACCAAGAATGTCAGATCTCCATGAGCAGGGTGTTCCTCATTAGAGAGTTCAAGGCGTCGCTTGAAGTTGGTCAAACACTTGCCATAAGCCTTCTCACCGAATGACGAGGATGTCAAGAACAGAGGACGATCAGAGATTGGTGTCTTGTCGTCTTCAATCGTGTAGGAGAGGCGCTGGAAGATGCGCTGGTTGAGGTAGTTGGCTTCTCCCTGTAGCTTGTAAGTACTTGAATCAAGAAGAGAGTACAAGGTGACTTACGATATCGGTGTTGGGCTTGCCGTTGATCCGGAAGTTGCAAGCGAAGGCATTGATCATTAGATCGCCACCGAGCGTCTCGAGAAGACCCCAAGTCTCTTCGTCTTTGAACAGATCCTCGTTACTGACTCCAAGGATCTTTGTGCGGATTCGTTCCTTTTCTTTCGCAACATCCTCAGCTGAACCGCCGTTGCGCTCGATGGGTAGTCTGATGAGGGGTACGACGATCAGGTCATCTTCGGGCTTGGTCAAAGTCGCCCAGTGACAGTACAGCTGCGAGAGCGTTAGTATGGATGTTCTCGGGATCGTTGGCGATACATACCTTGGTGCAAGTGAAGATGGCTTCTCCAAGGAGTCTACCATATCCGTCGACCTCAAGACCAAGGGTCTTGTGAGTCAGCCAAGTAGCCACCGCTGCAGCTCCAGGTTTGCTTCCCTCAACGCCATAGACGCCCATACTTCCCTTGTCGTCACCTTGATGGTAGACAATTGGGCTGGTCCAGGTGATGAGGTAGCGCATGCGCTGATCACGGTAGCAAAGACCACCGGCAGGATAGTTAATGTAGCCAGACCTGTGAACGGTTAGTAATCCAGCGTTAATCTCGGCTTTGGGGACTCACTTATGAGGATCAATAGTGATGCTATCCGCAAAAGGCAGACACTCAAGCTGCTCCCTCGTATAAGGCTGGATAGCCAACTTCGGAACAAACGGCAAGTCTCCACCAGGAATGGGAGCGAACATCCTGCGTTCAATCATAGAAGAGAAGTAACCTCCCCACGCAGCATCGCAATGGATGGCAAAGGATAGACCGCGACGTTGGAATTCTTCGCGAAGCTCAACGACTTGACGAAGAGGGTCACAGGCACCATGCTCAGTTGATCCGATGATAACGACACCACCGAAGACGGGTGTGTACTGAGACTCATCATCACCTTCGATGCAGGACTCGAGATGAGCGCGGAGGCTGGAGATGTCCATGCGGGCTTCTTCATCAACGGCGATATCGACGAAGTTATCAGAGCCAAGACCAGAAATGGCTATATGTTTGTCAGTATGAGCTGTTACGATGTAAGCTTAGGTAACTTACCTCCGCCCTTGGGCCAAGAGTAATGCTTCGTAGCGCTGACAAAGAACTTGGCAGGCTTCTTGATGCCAAACTGCTGGTCAACATATTCCTTTCCGACAGTCTGGATCAGATAGTCGTGCAGAGCAGTCTGTAGGAAAGTGGCAGAGATGGCATATTCGCTCGTCAAGCGAGTAGGGATCTGAAGAATGGCGGTGGGCTTCAGGTTGAGAAGTTCCCAGGTTGACAACTCGGTAAAGGGCTTTTCTTCATCCTTGCAGGTGGTGACCTTGAAGGGTGGCTCAATGCGGGTGAGGAAGTTGAGCGGTGCGCCTTCGGCCATGGCGAGTTTGAGGGATAGTGGGTAGAACTTGAGGTTTCGAACTAATTCATAGGTCAGAGAAGCAAACGATAATAGGTAGAGTGATTGACTTACTCGCCCAGATAGCCTCAAGGTTGGCTAC
This sequence comes from Fusarium brevicatenulatum, assembly GCA_013363135.1. Lineage (NCBI taxonomy): Eukaryota > Fungi > Ascomycota > Sordariomycetes > Hypocreales > Nectriaceae > Fusarium > Fusarium brevicatenulatum. Next base: position 4,373 of record JABEEJ010000478.1, on the reverse strand, counting down.
GGAACCATCCTGCAACGTTGTTAGACTTAGACACCATTATAACTGAAGAGACTACTGACGCAGGTAATGTGGCCCCATGGCTCAACATCAGAGTCTTCACCACCGACACCGTAGCCATAGCCCAACATGCGGCAAAGGTCCTGGCCGACTTGGCGCTCCACGCCAGTAGTATAAGGACTAGCCTCAGTCGCAACATTGTTGGGGTTGTACATCATAGCCGCCATATCTACACCATCCCATCAGCAACGTCCATCAGTAGTGCATCAAGCCTGCTTACATCCGATGATACTAGGCATAGCAGTATCCATGTTCATATGAGCATTATACCTAGGCGACCAGAATGGAATCGAGTTGGTCGACAGCTTCTTGGAGATGTCCTTGACGTCTTCACGGAGCTGAGCGATACTACCTTGAAACTCCTCAGTCTTGATCATGTCTTGGGTGATGAACGCTGGATCATCTTTGTAGAGGTTCTCTCGTGTGTTTTTCTGTTCGTTCAAGACATAGGTGAAGAATTCACTGAGAAGGTCAAAGTTCTCGGCGCGGGGACCAAGGAAGTATGAGCCGACGCGGGCATGTTGGCGGCGCTCATGCTCGATTTGCTCATCGCTGACCATTTTGTTTATTTTGGAGTAGTGATTAAGATGTCGAACAGTATAGGGATCTCGGGAGCTGCCTTGAGTAGTAGGAAGAGGCGCTATTCTTATATCGCACTTGCTACCAGATATCTATCTCTTCAGTACCATGGGGGTTGCTGAACCTGACCGCAGCTGAAAGTCCAACCCTTCGTATACCGAGCCTATCCATCCTCTACACAATGAGGGGTATCGCAACCTTTCCCCTCCATCGGCCAGTCTAGAACAGTGACGGGTGATGCATATGAAACATGGCCATCACGGTGAATGCTTAAAAGCCTATAGTTTCATGCACGGAACAAATATATGCAGTCTCGGATGTGCCAATTCTCGAATGGGGAAAGGTAATCTTGCGCTATTGATGCTTCAGCTGAGACTTGTTAGTGGCGGTAACCCGATTGAGCATCGGGGAGAGAACCATGTTGCCGCGTGACCCACGGAATACGGCCAATCGCGTATGTAAAAGTTTACGTTTCTTTAGGGCCTCAAATTCATTTGTCTCATGTGAATATGCATCTTCGTGCATTGTTCTGTTGCTATTATTTGTCGTGTTGTCTTATCTTTCGGCACCCCGCATCTAAGTTATGTGCTCAACGCAGCGTGTCTTACAACCCCACTTTGAGAATGCGAAAACGCGTACACGATTACTCATGGTGAGGCCAATTACGTCTCTTCCTGTTTTTGCGAGACAATATCCTCCATTGCCTTTGCAGCTTGCCCAGCCAATTCCTGAACTTCTAGTGACAGCTCCTCGTTGTGAGACTCAGCCTCAAACCTCCTCCGCGCAAATTCCCTCCTTGCCGTCTCCCATCTCGCCCGCCCTTTATACCTCTTCCGTGATCTGTTCCACGGAAGTTCATTATCCCTCAACTCCAATATTCTATCCACCACCTCAATATCTCTCTCATCTCTCGTATGCGGATACCTAGCGTAAACCTCCTTCCCAGCAATGATAGTCCACAACGCAGCGCAAGTAACGTAGTGACTGAGAATCTCATGATCTGGTGGTGGTGATACACGCCGATACCATGGCGTCGGGGCTTTTTCTAGCGCGTCGACAGCACATATTTCTCCTTGGACGTGTATGTTTGCTACTCCACTTGTAGTCAGTCGGGCGTAGAACGCGTTCAGGTTCTGCTCTGCTTATTGCTCTGGCCATGACCAACCGGCTCCGCATCCACAGGAGTCGTTCCTCACTTCGGCGATTGAGGCGCCCAGGATAATAAGATCGCTCCAAACGGGACCTAGTTCCCAGACCCAGTCTCTTTTGAGGGGAATCATCATTGGTACTGGTTCTGGGGGATTTGGTCGGCCTTTGAGCACTCTGACTAGATCAACTAGTTTCTCCTGTCGAGCTTCTTCGGTGGAGGAAAATTTCTTTGCTGTGTGAAGGATAGAATACCATAGGTTCCATAGCAGCATCTCAGCGTTTCCAGATTGATCTCGCTCATTTTCTGGTTCAGGCCAATCTTGCTCAGGCCCCCAAAGCTCGAGTGCCTTCTCGGGACTATGATACTTTCGCTGTATTCGAGCGAACCTCTCTTGTCGAAAATACTCTGTACCAGCGTTTGCAGTTGAGTATGCCTCGTCTATCGGCTTTGCCAGAATGTCGACTGCCTCGGCTGCTGAGATCTCGCCTGACATGTATTGATCCACGACAGTTGTATCTGAGTAGAACCAATTTCTGATCTCAGCTAATCGATCAACCCTCGCAGCAAAATCGAGGGAATCGTCCTCGGCGACTGCTCTGGCCCGGCCATTTTCGTTCGTTTCTTTTTCTATTCTCCGTATACGTCTCTGGTCTGCCTTTGCTTGGTCTCGCTTTTCTTTCGACGGCCTGTTCTTAGGCATTTCTCGAGCTAGGGTCTGATTATCGTAGCTTCTTAGAGTCTGATTCGTTGATAGGTAAAAGGAAAGTCATTAAATACTCCGCGAGTAGTGGTGTGAGCTTATTCCGGCAGAGAGAACCTAGAAGGATCAGCCCCGTTGGTTGCGTATTCGTCTTACCGAAGAGTCATTGCCTGCCTAAATTCTTACATCAGCATGTTCATCCTCAGCGCGCATCACTTCACCAATCCGCCACTAATTCGCAGCAGAACGGCTTACAACTAAATCCAACTGAAATACTGTCGTCAATATTGCAGGGTCTTCTCCCCGTACATCTTGGTCCTCAATTGTGATTTTTCATCTCATTAAATCTAAGTCTATGCGCACGCTAACGACACCAAGACATTCATTGCAACGACTGTCTTCATGATGGGCAGTGATTCAAGCTCCTCACTCTCCAGAGACCATCGTGCTGGTAGACTTCATCATGGTTGCTCCTTTGTCTTCTCCTTCTTTACGCCTGATGCGAAGATCTTTTGCACTGAGCTGGCCAATTTAAAATCCCCGAATCTGACCCCATGGCAGATATCGACTTCGGACATTTTATCCAACCAAGGATTCGTTTTGTCTCTAAAAGAGCATCCATGAGAGCGCCCACCGTCTGGCTCTCTCCACTGTGGAGTTTCAAGGTTGGTCGAGAACTCCTGGAGTTGCAAAAAGCTCTTCTCTTGAGCAGGTTGTCCGGTGGCTCTCGGAACCTCTAGGCCGAAGCTGCTCATCTGGTTAATCAGGGCTCCCAGCATTATGGCTGTACACTCTTTACGGCAGCCACCATCCTTGCTCCAGAACGATTCAAGCAGTTCGTATAGATTGTCGAGGAATTGTTTCGTAAGGCTCTGTCTACGCTGATCTAGTGAATCTGCAAAGCTGTCAGACATGATCTCCAAAGCGCTCGTTGTCGCAACTTACCCAGAATGGTACTCGGGAGTGGAAGATCGGTAAAAATGGGCCCGGGGGTCAATCTGAGGACGGTGTGAACGACCGAGTTGAACAGCTCGCTCTTCGCAAATACCCAGCTGATAAACAAGCGAGACATATTTGTCTGGTAATCAGACCCCTCTATCTCATCTTCCTGGATAACAGAGGCGACCCAGTTCTCAGCAAACATCTCCACAATCTCGTGGCACTCGTAATAGTCGACTAGGATAGCCATCTCTGTCAATAAAGCAAGATCCATTGTCTTTGGAACATCTCTGTGGTGTCCGTGAAAGATATCAAGCAAGATGAGTAGCGCTTCGGCGCTAGACTCGAAAGCCTTGACTTCAAAGCGCCCGTCCTCATTACGACAGCTCTCTTTGAATGGACCATCGAGCATCGCCTTGAAGACGGGCGACGCAAGCATCAAGTGAGCTGATGAAACGCGGTAGCACAGTTCGACATTTTGCCCGTGCTCGTAGGCTGGTTTCAGATTCTTCAGATCCTCGAGGCTCTGGATCGAAGATGTGACGTCCTTGAAATCCTCTGGATCGGGTCTTTCGAGATCTTTTTGGTCATCTTGCTCGTTGTCCTCGTCATTCTCGTCGTCCTCGTGCTCTTCCTCGGCGGCTTCCGGATCAGCGGCTTCAGGTGACGGTTCTTGGTGGCTGCGAAAATTGGGCTTTCGGAGAATAATATCAGTGTCTCCTTTAGGAGCGAAGACTAGTAGTGAAGACTTCATTCCTATCGATACCGCCAGTGGCTGCTGGTTCAATCACGCGCGAATAGTAAAGATCAAACGCGTCGCGTCTGTGCTTCTCGCATATCGCATAAAAGGATCGTGGTACTATCGCTATCGCCTATCGGCTTATCTTATCTCTTATCCGAATGACTTTTTGAACTCCAGGGTAGTACCTATAGGTGACGGCGGCCTAT
>JABEEJ010000477.1:0-46732 GCA_013363135.1 Fusarium brevicatenulatum | reverse complement strand
ACCTTAACCTTACTGCAGTGCTACTCAATATCTAAAGGTGAGTAGCATCCTCCTTGATCTTGGCCATCATCCGCTGACCAATCTCACCATCAACCTTGCCAAACATAGCAACGACAGCCTCCCTCAAAGGAGCAGGTGTGCCAGCCAAGCTTCCAACAACATTACCCACAAACTTCTCCTTCTCAGCATCATCAAAGACTCTCCTCCACAGATCCCGAGGCTGAACAAAGTCCTCGTCGTCAACGGGGATCTCGTTCAGACCGAGCAGTGCGTTGGCAGCAATACGCTCGTGGTGCGTGATTTGAGTGATGGATTGGGTGGTGACACCGGGGCTGAGAGTGCTTCGGACGTAGTTGGGGTCGCCGCCGTAATTCTTGGTGGTGGTGATGCCATCGCGGACGAAGGGTGCGTAGACGGGTGCGATAGGGCGGTTGGGAGGGAGTTGGGCGTAGTTGGAGCCGAGACGGTATCGCTGGGCGTCGGGGTAGGCGAACATACGAGCCTGTAGCATAGGGTCGGGGGTCATGGCGATACCAGGGACCAAGTTGGATGGTGAGAAGGCAGCTTGCTCGATCTCGGCGAAGTAGTTCTCAGGCTATGATCTGTTAGCATTCAACTATCCAGTATCATGAGAGTCGAATAAACTTACGTTCTTATTCAAGGTCATTTTTCCAACCTCAATCAAAGGAAACTCCTTATGAGACCAGATCTTGGTAATGTCGAACAAAGCCCGACCAAATGTCTCGGCCCTCTCAGGCTCCATGATCTGAACATACAGCTTCCAGACAGGGTACTCGCCACGGGCAATAGCATCCCAGAGATCCTCAGTATGGTAATCAGCATTTGCACCAGCCTTCTTCTCAGCCTCTTCAGCGGATGCGAAGCTGGTATGACCAGTCTCGGGACGGAAGTGGAATTTGCAGTATCTGGGACGGCCAGAGCTGTCGATGAGTTTGAAGGTGTGAACGCCGAAGCCAGTGACGCGGCGGATGGAGTCGGGAAGACCGCGGCTGCCGAAGAGATGCATCAAAGTGTGTACACTCTCGGGTTGGTTGACGTGAAAGTCCCAGAACTAAGAGCATTAGATCATATACTCGCAGCACTGAACTCAGGTAACTTACCATGGTAGCATCAGGTCGGTTGGTAGCGGGGTGTCGCTTATGGCTTCGGTTCAATGAAGGGAATCGCATGGGATCGCGAACGAAGAAGACAGGCTAAGCATGTCAGCACAAGAACTAACATCAATCACAGAATTGAGACTTACAACGTGGTTCCCAACAATATCGTAGTTTCCTTCCTCAGTAAAGAACTTGACAGAGAAACCTCGGACATCGCGAACAGTATCGGCGCTGCCCTTCTCACCGCCAGTGGTGCTGAGACGGAAGAGGACTTGGGTCTTTTTACCAGCGGTGTCGAGGAACTTGGCGCAAGTCAATTGAGCGATTTCAGGGTTTGTGACCTCGAATTCACCCCAGGCACCAGCAGCTTTGGCGTGGACGACTCTGCCATGACTGTTAGTTGAGTCCTTATGGAGAGTGAAGGTGAAAATAAATGGGAGACTTGCCGCTCGGGAATGCGCTCTCGGCTGAAATGGGCCAGAGTCTCAAGGAGAAGAGTATCACCAAGAGTTGTGAGACCGCCACCGCCAAAGACGGGGAGGGTAGTGCTCACTGAGGGGTCGCGAACAGGTTGACCTACGCTAGTTAGCTATGCCAGGAGATATCTGGGGCTCAGACATACCCTCAGTCAAAGTATACACAGGGTTAGACATTTTGAAAGGCTTCAATTGAACGTAATGAAGAAGAACAATAGTTTCAATGACGAGAAAGAAACGAGGAAATTCTCCATCCTTAAGATAAATTTTCCACTCTCATTACGGCATCTTCAATCCCGAGCCCGCCCCGACAGATAAGAAAATGGATCTCATCTCTGCGGGCCTTTCTTCCAAGATTTCGATAAGATAGAGGTTATTGCGAACAAGTCCCGTGCAAGCCCAATCACAGCACATACTTTTCTAAGCCGCAATCTTTGCCAGTGGATCGGTGAACCCGGTAGTGTTACTGCATACAGCTAGCGCACTCCCTGCCGAAGAGCCGCTAAAACTGGACCCCGAGCCAGGCTGTTCTAGAAATGGTTACCGGAGCTGACTCGGCATCTTTGTCAGATTGCTCGTAACACGGGTTTTGCCCGGGTTTTGCAAGCTTTGCTAGTTTATGGCGCTTTGAGGCTTGACTCGGCGTCTTTGTAAGGCTCTTTGTAAGACGGGATTTGTGCGGGATTTGCGAATTCTACGGTTTTGTGGCGCTTTGGGGGTTTGGGGGGCTCGACTGTGCCTGTTAAGTGCCGGAGTTTTCGTATGGAGAATACGTCACTGCTTGAACACCGAGAGATCCGTATAGAAGCAAACATCAATGTTGCAGCAGAATTGTCGGCATTGAGATGCCGCGAGACGCGTACGTGGGGAATGTCCATCTCCAACATGGAGAAGTTGGTCAGTGACGACATTGCAAGATGAGAATATATAAATATCAGGGCTCACGATGGGTCTTGGTGTTTTGCAATCCAGCAATCACTCAGACTTCATTTACAAACATCTCCACTACTCCAAACTCCTCTACTTCTTCAATAGACTCAGCTCATCAGCTCCTTCACTCTTACAACATCTTCAACTCATCAAGTTCAACTCAGCAAAATGGCGTTCGTTGCAAATGGAAATGAATACGACTTCATCATCGTCGGCGGCGGCACAGCAGGAAACACTGTAGCAGGCCGTCTCGCCGAAAACCCCAACACCCGCATCCTCATCATCGAAGCCGGCATCCCCAACCCGCACCAAATCCCCGAAATCACCACCCCCTCCAAGGCCTTCAACCTCCGCGGCAGCAAGCACGACTGGGCCTACAAGTCCACCATGATCAAGCGCGACGACTACGAGCGCATCGAGAAGCCCAACACGCGCGGAAAAGTCCTCGGCGGTTCGTCCTGCGCCAACTACTTCACCTGGATCCCCGGGTCCAAGCCTACCTTTGACGACTGGGAGGCTTTTGGTGGGGAGGATTGGAATTGGGATGGTTGCGTGGAGTATCTTCGCAAATGTGCGACTTATCATGATGAGGAAGGGCTTTATCCCGCTGAGTTGGGGAAGATTGGTACGGGGGGACCTATTCAGATTGCGCATGCTGATCTTGTTCCTGAGATGCAGCCGTGGCGTGATGCTTTGACTGAAGCTTGGGTCTCAAAGGGTGAGGTTTTGACGGAGAATATTTACGATGGTGAGATGAGGGGTCTTACGCATTGTGTTGATACCATCCATGGGGGTCAGCGACAGGGAAGTTTCTTGTATCTCAAGAACAAGCCCAATGTCAATATCCTCTATGGCGTTCAGTCCAAGGAGCTGATCATTGATCCCCGCACCAACACTTGTCTTGGCGTCACTGTCGTCAACCCTGATACCAAGTGCGAGCTGAGTGTCTTTGCCAGCAAGGAAGTCATTCTGTCTCAGGGTGTTTTCGAAACCCCCAAGCTTCTCATGCTTTCCGGTGTCGGTCCCGCCCAGGAACTCCAGAAGAACGGCATCAACGTCAAGCTCGACTCTCCTCACGTTGGCCAGCATCTTCTCGATCATCCCATCGTTCCTTTCGTTCTCCAGGTCAAGGATGGCTTTGGTCTAGAGGACTACATCCTTCGCGATGGAGCCGCCAACAGCGCTGCAGTCGCTCAATACAAGCGCGACAAGACCGGTCCTGTTAGCTCCGGTCTCCTCGAACTCGTCGGCTTTCCCCGTATCGATGAGCGTCTCGAGCAGCATCAATCCTACCGTGAAGCCAAGGCTGCGAACGGTGGTCTCGATCCCTTCGGTCCCAAGGGCCAACCTCACTTTGAACTCGATTTCGTTGGCATGTTTAGCACTGCTTTTCAATGGCACTACCCCGTCCCTGAGAAGGGTAACTACATGACTGTCATCGTTGATCTTCTCCGCCCACTATCTGAAGGTCAAGTCACTCTCAACAGCAACGACCCTCTCGTCCAGCCTAACATCAACCTCAACTTCTTTGGCAATGATCTTGATATTCTCGCTATGCGCGAGGGTGTTCGCTGGACTTATGATGTTCTCACTAATGGTAAGGGCTTCAAGGACATTGTGCTTGGCGAGTACCCTTGGAGAATGCCCCTTGAGTCCGATGAGGAGATGAAGAGGGCTGTCCTTGATCGCAGCCAGACTGGTTTCCGTGAGTCTACTCTATGATCTAGTGAAGAGTGTGCACTAATATAACTCACAGACCCTTGCGGCACTGCGCGTCTCTCCAAGAACATCCAGCAGGGTGTTGTTGACTCTCGCCTTCGTGTTCATGGAATCAAGAACCTCCGCATTGCTGATGCATCCGTCATCCCAGTCATTCCTGACTGCCGCATCCAGAACTCTGTCTACATGATTGGAGAGAAGGTGAGATCTTTTCAACCCATTTCTGATGACTTTACTGACTTGTTTCCTAGGGTGCCGATATGATCAAGGCTGATCATCCTGAGATCTATGGTCAGGAAGCCACCAAGGCCAACCCATTCACTAGCCGCCTGTAGATAGATATAAAAAGCTTGGCTAGAGGCACTTAGATTAGAATTGTTTCGCGTTAGACATAGCATATAGACTTGTGTGATTTTGCAATAGATCTTTTATTACAGTCTTCCGCTCTCCCTCCTAACGTTGATGCAAGAATGCTGACCAACCGTCAGCTTCATGAACGGAGCCAAATTCATCCGCCAATCACATCTCCTCGGCGCATGACTCACTCCACAATTGCATCATCTCATTTGTCCGTCAGCATATCGTCGATGATGGCTCAATGAGGTTCCTCTAAATCACTTAATAGGCCTGGCAGCTCATGATTGTATCGCACGTCTTGCCTTGAAGCTCTCCTAGTTATCTTAAATTTACGAAAACTGTGACTAAAAATGGCATCGACAGCACCGATCAAAGTCTTACTGCTTACCAAAACCTGTGGCTATCGTCATGACTGCATCCCCACCATGATTTCAGCCTTCAACTCACTACCATTCTCCGTGACCGCCACTGAAGATTCAACAGCGCTTCTCTCTCTTTCAGACTACGATGTCGTTGCCCTCGGGCATAACACTGGCGACTATCTGAACGAAGAGGAAGTCACCTCTTTGTTGAATTTTGTCGAGAATGGTGGTGGTATTGTAGGCATCCATGCTGCTACGTCCGGCCTGAAGACAAATGCCAGGTATACTAAGATCTTGGGCGAAGTCTTCAATGGCCACCCGCCGCCACAGTGGATGACTCTTGCTGTCGAAAACCCCGAGCACTTCATCAACGGATATGAGTCTCTCCCTGGTCCGGACGCAGCACCTGAAGAAGCTCCTGCCTGTCCCGTCAAGACAGAGACACTTTCAGCGAGGCAATTTCCGTGGTTTGACGAAGTATATACGTTTAGATCTCATCCTCGTATCGAAGGCCGCACTATTTTGCTTTCAGTGCAGGATGATAAAGAGGAGGGCGCTGGATCGGCCGGGTCTCCGTCGTCGTGGACTCAGACGGTTGGAAAAGGGAGAGTGTACTACACTGCTTTGGGCCATTTTGATGAGGCATATAAAGACACTTGGTTCATGAAAAGTTTGCGTCGAGCTGTTGTATGGTCTGCGAAGAAGGATTGAGCGCATGCCTAACAAGGGAATGTATTGGCATCGAGTCAGTTGCTCGTAAACTACTATATAGAATAAATCCCTCCTGCTGCGCACATGTGTGTACTGTCCTCTTAAAAGCAGCTTCCTTCAAAGGAGCTTCACGCGTACTTTGACTCTCTAATAGCACATCAGTAGTCAAGAGAAAAGTTCAGAGACAAATAAACTAAGCAATAAATACTAGCAGCATCCCATCCCTATTCACTATGCCTATACCGTGGTAGCTCCCACTCACATTCTTCACTTTCCCACCAACTATCACGGTGCCAGCTAGGATGGCTACCAGCAATCTCGTAAACCTTGTCTATTCCCAATTTCTTCTCCAGGTCATGCTTAGTTAATGCACCTTTTCCAAGTAGAAGGTGTCGAATTTCGTCCTGGCGAAACATTTTATCCTCCCCGCTGAGTTCTTTGTTCTTGGTCACCTGAGCATCGTAATGCCTTCCACCAGTGAGGATGTGGTCATAGTGCCTCTCACCGTTTGTTACCAAGTCCAGTGGTGTTTCACGGGTGTCAGAAATGGGAGATGGGTCGGCACCATGGTCAAGGAGCATCCGAACAATTTCCAGGTGCCCGTTTGCCGCAGCTCCATGCAAGGGCGTCCATCCAAAGTTGTTGGTAATAGATGGGTCAATATGCTGCGCCAAAAGAAATCTCACAGTCTCGATGGCCCCAAATACAGCAGCCTCATAAATCTCATGGCATCCCTCCCTTTGTGTCGCATTGAGACTTGCCTTGCGATTGATGAGAAGTTTAAGAACTGCTTTGTGGTGAGTATGCCAAGCTGTACGGATACAAGACAATTTTGAGGCCTCACCTTTACTTCTCTTTATATCCGCGTGCGCATTTGCCAATAAGGCTGTTCTTCCATTCCGGTCTCTTTGTTCGATCTCCGCTCCTCTTTCGAGAAGTGATTCGACAAGTTCACAGTTGTTTCTATAAGTTGCTCGATGAAGAAGAGACTGTCCTTCAAAGTTGACCAAGTTTGGCGAAACCCCATACTTCAAGAAAATACCGACAGTTTCGTTCTTACCGTTCTCAGTAGCCAAAAAGCACGCAGTTCTGATGAAAGCGGCTTTGATTTCGTCAGGGTTTTCTTGGGACATTGTGTCGACTTTTATTCGTTCCTTGTCGGCTTCAGTCCATGAAACGTCTTGATCAGAACCGAGATCGTTGCGGTAGCGACTGTCTTGGTCTTCGTCTCCTTGCATGCTTCGATCTGTTTTCTCTGAGTCGTTGTCTTGGCTTTCGTCCTCTTGGTCTTCGCCTCCTTCGCCTTCTTCTTCTTCTTCTTGGTCTTCATCTTCTTGCATGCTTTGATCCATCTCCTCCGGGCCGTCTTCCCGGCCGTCCTCTGAGTTCGTCGTGGATGCAAGACTTGAGCCAGTGTCAGAATCACTGTCGTAGTGATAATATTGGCCATGGTCGAATTCATCACTGGCAATCCCTTTCAAGTTGGGAAAGACATATATAGCTCCTGGAGACACCAGCTTTAAGTCGATGGGATCAGCGGAAGGGGTCTCCAAGAGCGACTCTAACTTCTCATGATTGCCCTCGTAGCCAAGGTTGAGAAGCAACCGATATCTCTCAAGGCTAGTACCAAAGGGCTCCTCGGTGGCCGCTTCTGTGATTTCGGTAGCGGAAGGGAGGGCGTTTGTCGTCGGCCCTTTTTTGCGTAGGAAATATGCCAACACGTAGAAAGCCATGGCTTCCAATTGCGCAGCCATAAAAAGAAGCACAATACTGATCACTTCGAGGAGCCCCTCATTTGGCAGATTATAAGTTGCGCTGCCAATTATCTGGCCGACGACTGTGGCATAATTCTTCTCCATCGCGTGAAGCAGAATCCTGTGCCCTTTGATCGTCGTTAGATCAATTTTAGCCCCACTGCCTAGGAGGATTCCAGCGACAAAATCAAGGCCGTTGTTCAGAGCCAAGCTCAATGGTGATTGGCCCCACTGGTCAAGATCATTGATTTCAGCACCGTCTTTCAGAAGCTCCTTGACCAATTTAGGATTAGCCAAGTACACTGCAATATGAAGTGGTTGAAGAACATCCGATCGCTTCATGAGAAACACCCCTTTGAGTTCATTTAGAAATGTCGAACGGCAACTGTAAGCCCTGTACCTAAACAGTAGGTTACTGTAGAGTCTTCTGGTGTTTTCGTTATCAACAAGCTCGTACACCTTGTTGTAGACATCGATGTCTTTCTCGACGTGTAAGATCCTGCGATGATGCTTGTGAAGATGCTCCCCTGCGTACTTTGCCAGAGGATATGTTTCCCCAGTGCTGCTTTCTGTCTTTGTGTTGGAGCTGCTTGGAGTGACTTGTGACCGGCGATCAAGTGCTGCGAAAGATAGGTACTTGACGCAAGCTAGTACAATCGTTTTGTCAAAATTCTCAAAGGTTTTTGTTTTGACCTTGTCGAAAAACTCCCGAGCTGACCTGTGAACGTAGCGTACAGTTCTATCATGGTCTATAACAAGAAGGCCACAACAATCATAAATGATGTCGCTATCCTCCTGCTGATAGTCCAGCGGTGTTCCATCACCGCACTCCATGATGGAAAGGGCATGCTTGAGCTCACTTATGGAGAGAAGCCGCTGTGAGTATGCTACCCAGCCCAGGGTCGACTCGGCGCGAGTTTTCGTTTCTTCCGCTTGATTTCCGATCCGATCCATGGTCTTCTGATAAGCGTCTTGGATATCGCTAGGCAGGTTTTGCAGTGCTTCTTTAAGTTTACCTATAACTCGAACACGTGACAGCGAGTCCATATGGAGCCGAACAATGATAAACCTATCGGTTCGCGTTAGTTCCAGGAGGGTAAAGGAGTTCGCCTCTGCGTCTTACATTTTCCCAGACTTGTCTTTCACCTCTTGCTTGATCTTTGTGTGAAAATCGCTGAACGAGCTCAGGTTGGGAGAGCTCTCGATCACAGATTCTATGTATTCGTCCATGTCCTCATCATGTGCTTCGATCTTACCGGTTTGAAACCCAAACTTCTGTTGAAGATACTCCAAGTGATTAAGGACTCGTGATGTAACAAAAAGCTTAGTATTAGCACCGATTGCTGTCAGATTCTTGAGTAGTTCTTGGCGACTGTTGATATCAAACTCGTCGAGGGCATCAACGACAACGAAGATCGTTTTCCCGTTTAGGATCTGGCCCAGCATCCACTTTGTCTCATCCAGCGACGGACGGTTGACTGTGTTGTTGAATTTTCCAGCCTTGCGATACTTTTGAAACATTTCGGAGACGGCTGGTTGAGGCCCGATTTCTGCTTGGCATTGCCTTAGGACGCTCCCTAGAAGTGCCCGCACGTCCGTTTCCAAACTGTAGGACAAATACAGATATGCCACCATGGTCGTCTCTGCCGGAGCTGACTGTTCCACCCACGATTTAAGATGTTCGATAATAATATGCCTTTGACAATTAGCTTCCACAACGAAAAGGGGACAAAACTAGAGAAAAGACGTACGCGAGAACACTCTTGCCGGCGCCAGCTGAGTAAAGTGAGCTAAGCTTTCCTTTCGTTGCAATAAGAAGACTTACGATTTCCAGTGTACCAGACATTCTTGATTCCGCCCTGCTTCCAGTCTAGAAAGGTTCTGGACGTAAGAAGCCATGTTCCACCCCTTTTTAAGTGAGGAACTTGGTCAATTGTCCTCTGATGCATTTCCGCGGAGTTGATAGGTGAAAGCCACTCAAGCATTTCGTCCAGTTCCGCACGAGCCTGTGATTCGAGAATCGGTATCAATGACTCTTGAAGTTGGATCGTAGCGGTGAAATGCTTGATACCAACACATGATCTCAAGGCGTCGTCAGCTCTTGTGAACCTCTGGAAGGCATCATCTAGTGCAGTGTCACCCTTCAATTTCCCAAGCCATTTTTCTGCAGAATGAGATCAGAATGTACTCGGAATAAGACTTTTCTTTTGCCGGGTCTTACCTGTTCTTTTTTGGACTTCCTTTCCCGCTATATCGCAAATGTTCAAACAGCTTATAAACAGTTCGACAGTGCGGTTCCAAAGTATGTCTGAGTTGTTAACCTTGTAATTAATGGTGGAAAGATCCTCAAAACGATAAGCAATCTGTTGAAAGAAATTCTCGATTTTATCAAAGTCTTCCGATATTTTGACAAAAGAGTCGAATAGCCATGCAAAAGCATTGACAACTAACGATGCGGGGGAGGCTGCAGGTGCGGCCTTTTTTTTTGGTACGATTAGATAAAACGGACTGTGAAGACAATCAATTTAATGAATTGACTCACAGCTGCGGCCACCTTGACGGAGAAGTCAGCCATTTGCATGAAGCATTGAATTTTTCCCATGTGCTTTCCAATCTTGATACAGACTGAATGGAATGTGTTGACATCCTTGTGCCGCTTGTTTCGAAATTGTTCGAGCCATGCTACTGGATCTTGTGCGGTCCTGAGGGGGATGACTCGGTGGTTGGTTGCGATGTCTGATTTGAGGAACGCGTTTTGTGCCTGAGCCCATTGAAGGGCAAGGTCGCCTTCAATCACGGACGATTTCTCCTCATGAGCCATGGTTGAGTTGATACAAGGAATGGTTCTCTGCGAAGTATTCGAACATTATGTGTTCTTATATTTCTAACTTCGTGAAATACTGTTGGGTGCCGCTCAAGCACTTCCTTTCAACCGTCGCTATCATATCACCTATTCAACGGCGCTTAAACCAGCCACCGAAGCAGGCCTCAATCTTCACAGTAAGCATGCCATGCTCGTATAAGCGTGTGGCTTTTTTGTCCTACCCCAAGGCTACGGAAGTTATCTATCCGGCGGGGTTAGACAAATTAGAGCTCAGATTTCAAGCAAAGAGGTTGCTGCGTGTGGGGAATGATTGCGACTGTGCCGTATCTTGGTAATGCCGATATCAATATTGAACGCATTGGCGCCACCGGATCTGCAGCAAATCATTCAGCTGTCACAAAACAAGGTCACTATGCATATCCATTAGCGTATCAGAGCACAAACATTTTATCACTGAAATCAGATCATGGATAATAAAGCTTCATTGAGCGAGACGCACTCAAATGACCCTGCCCAGCTGAGAAGCAGGCTGTGAGCTAGACACCGTATCATTCTCCTTTGATAGTGCTGTCTGCTCGGAATAAAGTTGTATCCAAGCAAATATCGTGCGCTGCACCTATCCCTGTAGAGTTGAGAGTCAGGTTGATAATCACGCGTGCATGACGGATGCGACTGTCACTTCCCCGGCGAGCGCTACGGGCTCTGTTCATGACTGTCGTCTAAATTGAGTTTCAAGCCAGCCTGATCCCCACCACGTCAGGGTAATCCTTTCTCCCCGTATTCAGAGTGAGTTGTTTTCGGTCATTTTCGATACTAGGGCAGATATACTCGCAATGCCTCGCCAAGGCAGATGATTACAGTCGGAAGGTCCGTTCCCTGCAATTCATTGATCTTCACAGCTCCTACATTAGAACAAACTCTGTCGCATCTCGTGGGGTCCATTGCGGAGTTTCTCCAACGTCGGCTTACCACTTTCAAATACCTCCTTGCCAGCCAAGAAAGACAAGCAACAAGACCAACCGCGGCCTGAGCGGGAACTGTAAGATTGTGGATCATGCGGGACGGAACAAGTCTTGGCCCGAGGGATCAATGCTTAATACCCAGTTTATATCTGCGCTCAGTTATTGTCGGAGGGGTCTTTCCTGATGACTTCTTGGCGGTTCGTTCGACTGAGTCAATCATGTCCCAAGACGCGGTCCAATCATGAAGCTTGACTCTGCACGCGTGAACAAGGAGAGCTACTTAACAGGGTAATGAGACACTTGATCTTGGCAAACGATAAGATCAACAGCGTAGGTTGTTTTTCAAGGACGATAAACGCGCATAAGTCAGTTTATTGAACAAGGTTTCTGATGTTTAATTGTTAAGCTTATCTTGAGATTTGCAGTGATTGCTGAGTTGTCGGGATTGCAATGTGACAAGAGAACAAGACCTGTTATTGAAAGCAGCTAACCTCGATTAGGCACGCGTCTCAACGCGTAGAGCATAACGCGTATTACCCCAATATTCACGATAACTACCCTATGCTAACGTTGAACTCGTCATTTCCTCCACGTTTTCTCCATCTCTCGCTTGTGAAGACGGGGAAATTCTCAGCTCACAATAACATAGCCTCCGCTCTTGACTCCAGCAAATAGTGACAATCATCCCGCACGCATAACCACGCCAAGCAAAGCCTATACAGCAACAGAAATACATCCTTACAGACTAATTTTCATCACAAAAAAGAATGGGGAGAAGTGACGATCAGAAAGGCCAAGATATCCACGGAAGACCCAATTTGTCTAACCGATGAGGGTCCTGTAGATAACTCGTGATGACAATCGCTCTGGGCATTACTGGGATGAGACATGAGATCAGCGTGCTTATTGTTGAGTTAATTTCACTCTATTTTGTGCTTTGAGCGGTATTTGGTCTTGTCGCTGCTGTGATTCGATGCTGGAATGTTTTGTGACATGCGCAATCTCACGTTCAGCTCCATGCAGATACGCTCAACTGTGCTACAGATTCAACGATCGCCACAGCACTTAAGAATTCTAAGAAGAACCGTAAAACTCAAAAATCTTCTAGAATTTTTCTTTCCTTGAGATAGGCAGTGGCGATAGCCTCACAAGGCGATATTATCTTGAACAACAATAATCCGCGCCCTACCCGATACCATCTTTGCCACGAGTGACGGAATAGCCGCCCTTAGAAATTAATGACGTTGCTGTGAGAACTAAATCTTATCCATGAGCCTTACCCACTAAAACCCCACACACCTCGGCACTATTCCCCAATTATTCTCGGCGCTGGTTGAGAAATCACGACAGTACAAAAACTTGGAGAAAAGGGGAGACTTTGCGGTGGGTGATATGATCTTTCTCCGTATGGAGACTCGTTATGGTTATTCTCGGGTTGTTTTTATTTTATCTGGAGTATGAGACGATTCTCCGCAAGATCTTACTCCGTGCTTCATTTCGGTTATACATTGTGCTGTGACGTGCCGATCATATCTTGACGATCCCTTAGTGATGGCCAACTCTATCTGTGAAAAGAAACAATCTTTGCTCAAAACATATTAATACGGCGTACCAAAGCATCCTCGTCATTTCTCCAACTCGTATGAGAGGATTGAATCTAGTCATGTAATGGCACACACACGTACAAGGATAAAGAGCCGAGGGATGGACGACTAGATGGAGCCTCTTGATTCAAGGGTCCTTGTCTCCTTTAGGAAATTGTGAAGATCACCAAACGCCTATGACGTATCTCCTCCGCCAACGTCATTTTACCCATATTTAAAAATTTTCAATAATTATTATCACCAACACGATAACTCTCATTGACATTTGTTCAGTAGACCCAGTGTTTCTTTTTCCCTTTTTACGTCAGCGGGGCTCCCTTGACAGCGTAGCCCCCGCCAAGTGACGTTATTCGCGATAAAAAGTCACTAGCTGAAATCTCTTCGGTTGGAGACGACCCTTTCACATGTAGTTTATCTAAGGTTATCGGTTCAAGGGACCAAATTTTTACTCCTCATCGTACTCCAAGTTTTTACACCGTGCCAAGTTTTTGGGTCCGAGTCATTCTCGGCTTATCAAGTTGCATTTTCTTTTCTCCACTTGTATAACTGTGACAATGAACTGAGGAAAAAAAGAATTGGGGAATTTGTGGGTGAAGTGATCCACGTAGAGCTCCAGAGTTTACTTGGCGCTGGTGTTGCTGATTGTCCTTATAAAGGATTGTGAATCTCCCAGACTTTGAACTGAGTCTGAATTGTTATCTAACATCAAGAGCTGGTCTTTTTAGAAGAAATCAGTCATCATGGTTCACGTCGATAACGAGCATGGTGTGCCGCACTACTGGGGCAAGACCGGCAAGGGTCTTCAGAAGCTCATTACTATAGTCGCTACTACAGACTTTCTTCTCTTCGGTTATGGTATGTCTACCCAGGTATCTGTGCTTTTGAGCGAAGACTAACGGTTGTGTTTCATGTAGATCAAGGTGTCATGTCCGGTATCATCTCAGCTCCCGCTTTCACAGACGATTTCCCCCAGGTTCTTGATGAGACGTACGAAGGCTTCGTCGTCTCCATCTACGCTGTCGGCTGCTTCCTCGGTGCTCTCTTCATCCTCAACTTTGGTGACCGTCTCGGTCGTCGCAACTCCATCTTCCTCGGTGCTATTATTATGATCATTGGTGTCGTTATCCAGATCGCTGCTGTTCCTCCTAGCGGCGGAGCTACGGCGCAATTCATTATTGGAAGATGTATCACCGGTATTGGTAACGGAAGTAGGTCACCTCGCCATTCCCACAATTGCGTGCACTGATACTAACGGCTCAGTCAACACATCGACTATCCCTACCTACCAGGCCGAGTGCAGTGAGTCTCACAACCGAGGCAAGCTCATCTGCATCGAAGGCGGCAACGTCGCCATCGGAACGTTGATCGCCTACTGGATCGACTACGGCTGTACCTATGGTCCCGCTCCCTTCGTCTGGCGATTCCCCATCGCTTTCCAGGTCGTCTTTGCTACCATCGTCCTCGTCATGATGATGAAGCTTCCCGAGTCTCCTCGCTGGCTCCTCACCCATGGCCGTCGCGAAGAAGCCATGACAATTCTAGCAGGCCTCAACGGCCAGGCTCGCGATTCCGCTGATGTCACCACCCAGATGGCTACCATTGAGAAGGCCATCGCTGCTGCTGGCCACAAGGGCGGCAAGACTCCCTTCTCTGCTCTCTTCACTGGCGGCAAGACCCAGCACTTCCGACGTCTCATTCTCGGTGCCTCTTCTCAGATGATGCAGCAGCTCTCCGGTTGCAACGCCGTCATCTACTACTTCCCCATTCTCTTCCAGAAGTCCATCGGTACCGATCATAACCTCGCTCTCCTCCTCGGCGGTGTCAACATGATCATCTATTCCATCTTCGCTACAACCTCTTGGTTCGCTGTTGAGCGCGTCGGTCGCCGCAAGCTCTTCCTCATTGGAACCGTCGGCCAGTGCCTGTCCATGATCCTCTCCTTCGGCGCCCTCATCCCCGGTACCGCCTCTGCTTCCAAGGGTGCCGCCGTCGGTCTCTTCACTTACATCGCCTTCTTCGGTGCCACCTGGCTTCCCCTCCCTTGGCTCTACCCCGCTGAGATCAACCCCCTCAAGACCCGCGCGAAGGCTAACGCCACCTCCACCGTCTCCAACTGGCTCTGGAACTTCTTCATCGTCATGATCACCCCCGTCATGATTCATGGCACTGGCACCAACGGCTGGGGCACCTACGCCTTCTTCGCTGCCATGAACGCCTGCTTCTTCCCCATCATCTACTTCTTCTACCCCGAGACATCTGGTCGCTCCCTCGAGGAGATTGATCTGATCTTCGCCAAGGGCTACACCGAGAAGATGAGCTACGTGACTGCTGCTAAGCAGCTTCCCCGCATGGAGGACCACGAGGTTCACGAGAAGGCTCGCGAGTATGGCTTCGGCAGTGACGATGACATCAAGGTGTCTCACTCCGAGTCTGAGCGCGAGAACGGAGTCATGACTGACTCTGCTGTCTAAGGTCGAACAGGTATTCGACATTCTGTTCTAGCTTGCTGGAACCCAAACTTCTGTTTATTATCATGATTTGACGCATCTATAGAAGCTACGATTGTAGCTATGACCTTTTAGATACTCCCATGACTCTAGTAGTCTAGCATGAATACACATCTTATAGAAATTACCACCGATTGATGTTTGTGATTGTTTATCTGTGACATGATTGTGAAGTTCATTCGTGCAAACTCGCCAACAACCAGGTCATTGCATCACCGTCAGTTTGTGTAGGTCATCGGGAACTTACGCGTTGTATCAGCGCCTAACGCTGCAGGATGCTGTGACCGGACCAAAATTCGGTGAAATAGCCCATTGGCTGTTCGGGGACGTTCATCATCCCGCAGGGTCCTTGGTGGAGCTTCAGTGTCGATCTACGAGATAAGACTCTTTGAAGATAAGTAACGATCAGGAATGACATACGGGGATGCCTGTCAGCAGTAGCTGAGACATAATTGCCATCGCTTCCGTTGTATCTACACGTCTATCCAACGAGCCATCCATGTCTGCGTAACCTGCTTCGCCTCATCAACAAGCCCCAAATCCAACAACAGCTGCACACTTCCCCTCACCGCACTCTCAAGCGCACTAAAAATCCAAGTATGCGTAAAAGTGGCCGCTTCTCCAATGAACACAGTATTGAACTCCGTCTGGTAAAATGCAGGTAGATATAAATGCTGCTGTCCAAAGATCTGCATCGTAAAAGCACCAGCATGGTGTTCCTCTTGCTCCCAGCACTGTCGCGCCCAGTGTCCAGTCCAGTTCTCCTCAACTACATCGCCGTGGACTTCGATAAGGGCGTTTTTGATGTAGGCTAGATGTTCCTCTTCTGGCATGGCGCACGCAGCTGTTGCTTCGTAGTCGGAGAGGTACGATGCTAGCATCGTTCCAGGGCCTGTTGAGTTGATGTGCCATGAAGGATAGCAGACCTGACCTAGTTGAGGACTGGTGAGACGAGTACAGCCGCCAATGATGGGGCGATCAAGATGTTCCCAGAAGCGCGTCTTGAACTGAACAGCAACTTTGCAGGCGTTGGCATACAAGGTCCTGTCGATAGCACGTTTCAAAAGACTTGAGTATCGTGGCATCTTCCAAAACTTCATCAAGTTGAGTGGAACACTGTTGAGTACATAGTCAAAGTTCTCCACGTTATTCGGCGTGCTGAAAGGTTCAGAGCCAGTAGGCTTCCAGAACACAGATAGAGTTTTGTTCTTGTTGTACTGTAGACCGTTGACTTTGGCGTTGTACTGAACTCTGTCTTTGACGTGCGGCTCAAATGCAGCAGGCAATCGGCTCAGACCGCCTTTGATAGTGACCCATTTGCTCGCGAGGAAGTAAACGGTTTCGTACTCCCACATAGGCCAGTAGATATGCGAGGGGGATACCTCATCTGTCGTGTTGAGATCTGCCTTGATAACATCTCGAAGGTAAGACACCTCGGAGTAATCGAATGATCCATCCTCTTTGGCTTGTTTGTACGCCTTAAAGATATTGGACGCATACATACGAATGCGCTCCGGGGTGAGTCCTTTGAAGTCATCCAAAGCCTCGATGGCTTCCTCAGCCGCTGTCTCATTATGGTAGACAGGCGGGTTGTAATATGCTGGGTCGTTCGCTACTTCAGCCTTGGTAGGCCATGAACCATCTGGACGTCGGAAAGGTGTGTCGACAGGTGTATTTGGAGAGCTTTGAATCCAGTCCCAGAACTCGACTTGGAGTGATTTGTTGCCTGCGTTCATTCCGTTGAGAACATCAGCTAGTTGGAAGATCATTCGCTGATCCATGAAAGGGAATGTCTCGTTTGTCTCCGAGTCGGTGAGCTCGTACGGGAATCTCATGGGTCCAAGCTCGTGGTATTGACCGTCTTCTGGAGAGGTACCATTCAGGTAAACAGTTCTGACACGCCCTCCAATTCGCTCGGAGGACTCGAGGATCTTCCAGTTGTGGATTCCAACAGAGTCAAGAATGAGCTTGGGAACGAACCGTTAGCTTCGTATTCGAGACGATGGCGCATCACTTACCGAGGACAAAAGACCAGACATGCCGCCGCCCAAAATGCCGAAGGTCTTATTCTTTGTAGCAGCAACAAAAACATCATCAGGCTGTTTCTGCTTGAGATATGAAACACCATCGAACCACAGACTGTCATCACCGGCAACGTCCGCAAAAGACTTCGGGTTTTCGTTTCGACGTGCAAGGCGCTTGACGACGTCGATCTCATCAGACTGGCCGATAAGTTCCTCGTCC
Source organism: Fusarium brevicatenulatum (assembly GCA_013363135.1). Lineage (NCBI taxonomy): Eukaryota > Fungi > Ascomycota > Sordariomycetes > Hypocreales > Nectriaceae > Fusarium > Fusarium brevicatenulatum. The sequence goes on along the minus strand of JABEEJ010000477.1, from coordinate 29,164 downwards.
AAGAAGGCGCTGAGACAGCCACTAGAGATATCGCCCTCCGTCAGCCAGACAAATCGCATTGGCCGCTTGTGCTGGTGATCGAGATGGCGCTTCGCCAGAGGATGCTGGCCAACATGTGTCGACCCGATATGATGCACAGCCTCTGAGGCCGTTGTCTCATCACCGCATGCGCCATAGCTCAAAGTCAAGTGTCCGTCAACGTCGCCGCTGTATTCAACCACAACATTTTGTGCGCTGCCGGGGCTGACTTTTGAGGGAGATATGAACTTGACAACTGGGGAGTTGAGGGGTACTGCTTCGGCAAGCAGGCTTGCTAGAGACCATAGAAAAGCAGAACGTCTCATTTTGAACGCACAAAGAGGTAAACTTGCAGAATGGCGGTAAAGTCCATGGGTACAGGGACATGGTCGTGTTTAAATGGCTTCACAGCTGCCATTCTTGTCTTAGGACCCGGATCCATTAATTGAACCCGACTCCCTGTCGGTATAATTCTTACCGACCATGCTTGGTAATACTGCAAAGAAATCCCTCGCGATGCTATCGTGACCGACTCACTGCCAAGCAACGGCTTAACTGTATCTATACCATTTCTCTGGATAAACGTTATTTAGAGTTGGAAGAATAAACAAGCTTATTATTAGCGCAATGCATGTTCTGCGTGGTCTCGAGATAAGAGATACGCCGTTGAGATGGGTAGCTTGAATAGGTAAAGATATTCCCGAACTCGGCCGCTTATCAGTTTTGCGGACTACTCCGATTCGTCTGATAAGATCCAGGAACAAGGGCATAGCAATGATAACGGCTTTTGCTCCAAGTTTCGGAGCAACAACCTCGATGGTTACCAAGGGCAAAATCCCAGCAGATGGTAATGAAAATTTGACTAGTCCTGGAGCTTGCGGGTTAGACTGTCTTTTACGCTGCGACAACCGATTGGAACCATAAGACTGTCATATACTAAGCTCTATAGGTATAGTTCAAAACCCAATCATCACTCACAATACCACTGAAAAGAATACACTTCACTTAATTCACACCTTGACACCTTTGTTCGACATGCTGGCATCTCCACTGGACATACCAGTCTCTGCTTTGGTCGCATCCTCACCCTCAGTTGTGCCTCGCAGGACATTGGGAGCATACGGCTGCTTCCAGTCATCACGACGCTCGGGGAGAATAAACACGTTGAACCACCTGGGAAAGACAAAACCAATCACACACCAGACAAGTAACAAATGCGCCACGATGAAGCCAAGGATGTATAGGGGATCATTCTTGACCTCCTCGAAGCTGGGGTAGGCCAGGCTGAAGATGATAGCCAGGATAGGTCCCGAGACGTATCGTAGCATTGGTGCCCAGAGAAATGGGAGCGACCAGTTTTTACCATTGCCGATGACAGAGTTGAGATCGTGTCTCAGCTGGTTGCCCTGCAGCACGGAAACAGGTTAATTGGTTTCTCATCAGTGGATCAGGCAAACTTACCGAGTAAAAGGCGACGTAGTAAAAGACGGAAGTTATCTTGTTCTTGGATAGTAATCGCGGTGCACCGTGTGCATCTGGTGTTTTTGCAAGGAACAATGAAGCAGCCAGACAAATAAAATAGAGCCCGAAGCTAGCAATGGCACCAGCCCAAGGCGTCGCGGTGTGACCGACAATGATACCGAGCAGTTGACCACCCAGAAAACCAACATTGTACAGGGCAAATGAAGGCATCCCAACCTGACCAACAACATCCTCAAATCGATATAGAGTAGTCGCACCAACACACTCCGCCCAAACGACGAAAACGAGACCAATGTTATTGATCCTTCGGTCAATCCCATCCATAAAGAAGTAACCAAACTCTGTACAGTGGGGAAGCGAAAGAAGGAAGCAAATCGTGACCATGGTGGTAGCAACCCAAGGACGACTCCAGTTTCTGGCAAATGGGGAATCGAGAATCAACGTCATGACTGCATCCAACATAGCAAAGGACGAGCTAATACCGAGTAGCATGATGGTGAAGAAGAAGATGACGGAAAAGAAGCCCGAAGCAGGCATCTCGACAAAGGCTTCGGGATACGTCATGAAGCCAAGGCCATAGCTTCCAATCTCACCGGTTTCCTCAGGACGCATGCCGAGATACCCAACGATACCGAAAACGGCAAAAGCAACCAGGGCCTCGAAAGATGAGTTGAACAGGACGATAATAACTGCATCTTGAGCTGCATTGGCGAATTTGCGGTTGTACGAGGCATATGCTGTGTAGTATCCGAATCCGACTCCTGTCGAAAAGAAGGCTTGACCCACGGCATCACGCCAGATTTTGGTCCCGGCAAGTTTGGAGCTATGCCAACTGGCGAAATAGAGCTTGATACCCTCGCTGGCATTGGGAAGTGATACACCGCGACCGATGAGGATGATGCCCATTATGACCGGCAAGCCCATGGTGAAGTAGACGACGTGTCCGGCAAAGCCGACTCCTCTAAACATGCAGAGCCAGACTGTGAACCAGGTAAAAGCATTCCAACCGACAAGGCGACCGTTGAGTGCGACGCCAGGGTAAACAACCCACTGGCCAGAGGTATCGGGGTCAACGGCACCAATAGCCTCATACATGAACCAATTCTCCGTAAGGCAAGTTATTGGAAAAAGACTTTTGGAAATAAACCATAGCCCACGCAAGAATCGGCACGAAGTAAATGACGACGACGAAACCGACGTAATTGAGTAAAAAGCCGATTCCTCTCATCCGTCGACTGATAGAGTTGTACGCCACCACGGTTCCGCCGCGATAGGGATTCCCTGCGGCAATTTCGAGGGCCATGGATCGCGGCCGTCTTCTGCTTCTTGAGGAGGCGGGGCTATCGAGTTTGCAATCTTGCGTAGGACATTCATCGTTGGAGAAGATTCAAGTTGCAATGAGATGAAGAGGGTGTGCATATGGACTGAAGGGGATTTTAGCTGTTCTCTTAAACAATCGCAGAGATCTTGGTCTCGTGCTCACATGAATATGCCCAGGAACAAATACGTCCTAGAAGGGGCTTGCCAATCGAGGGTCTTGGTGAAGTGTCTGTGGCTGGGAAAACAAGGTCATGATTCGGATGTAAAAGACTTGGGGTGTCTCGGCGTACGACACGGGGTCAACTTGGCACATTGAGAAACAAGAGAGAAGAGCGAATTGTGTTTGGAATTGTTACTTCTTTGAACTTTGGAGTATTTGACGCTATGGAGTGTCGCTTGAGGATGAATCATGATTGGTCTTGGTCTGGACATCATGAGGCGGTGCGAATAACTCCCGAGTCATGCGTCTGCTGTCAATTGGAAAGTCCCTTCATTTACTCTCTCCTAGAGGTGCAGTAATATTATCTGAATAGACTTTCCATAAGCCCTCTTACATTGGTATATCGGCGGAAGAGGTTGGTTGTGAGCCGGCAGTTCATTTTCATTCATTTGGTCGGCAAATATAATCATCATCCCGCAGGGATTGATCTAAGCCACTCGGTCAAAATCGGCAGTTTCTCGTAAATTTAAGCCGCCGAGTCATGACATGGACTAAAGTTGAAGGAAACCCCAGGGAGGCGTGTTTTACATAAATTAAACGGTGCCGATTACCGTCAATCCATTCTATAGGAGCGGACCAAGTACTGCGGAAAAGATCCGCAGTACGACTGCAATACGAAGACCGCAATCTATTAAACTTTCTGTAACAGGCATGCAAGATAATAGATTGGTTGTTTTGGCGAAAAACAGTGTCTGTCAGATATAGCCGAAACCTTAAATTCTAGAATTCGTTCCATGGACTTTCCGTAGTGTTCATTTTGTCGGCATTTGTGGTCAGACTACACTACGACATCCGAATGTAGTCTTCTCAGGGAACGGCGGACGTCTTTTAACAGCCTACGCGGACTTGTGGTCAGAGAAACTAATAATGAAATAAACAGCAGAAGCGATGCTTGCATGTTACACCAGTAGTTCTATCTGTTAGATTGACAACATAGACAAGCAGAGATATTTGTTAGGGAGCTAGGAGAGGTATAGGGCATGCAACGCTTCTAGACCGGCAGATGTGTAAAAGTCGGTCTACGATGTGCGAGACCCAGTCAAAGATATTCTCTGATCCACGTCACCGAGCATAAGTGGTATGAGCTTTCGTAAAATGAACTATACTTTGCGGCCCTTGCAAACCATAAACCTCGTCGACGAGATAAAGGAGAGAGGATATAAATAGAGAGACTTGTTCCTCACAAGAGAGAACAAACTCCATTCTTTGACATACCGACTCCTAGAGCACAGCCACTGCAGCAACAATGTCCGCTATCAAGTCTTTCGTCCTTTCCGCCCTCCTCATCGGAGCTGTCCAAGCGTAAATTGACACACCCATCTTTTAGAGAGGACCATAACTAATTCTTCACTAAAAGTAAGGACCATAGCTCGCACAACTGTTGCATAAACTGGTCCAAGGTGCCCAACAGCGGGTACAATGGATGGGGAGTCAACTGGGCACTCACCCACACGGCATGCAATAGCTATCCTGGTGCAGTGAGTACCTCTTTCTCAGCGGCATGCATATGCTAACATGACTGGCAGGGTACTTGGAGCGGAACGACGTGCAACGGCGCAATTGGTGGGGGCGACTTCATGTCTAGTTGCCAGGATGCTGGGGTGGCGGCTGGATATACTCGGGATCAGATTGGCGCTGGGTACCGTGGGACTTGTTAGGCAGCTGCGGCTGGTCAAGAATAGTCTACTATAGATTTTACCATGTGTCTAAATTGAGTACTTATTACTATTTGGGCAGTGAACACCACTAATTGGTTACCTAGCGTGAAGAAGTGATGTCACAGTGGTGTTGTGATGTAAGTTGAGAGGTTTGGCGCAAAGTGAAAGCCATATTACTCTGAATGAGCAAAGTTCGTAGTATCAGGCTTCAACTACTCAACAGGGGGCGAATCCTTAAAATGTATCACGCGGCGAGAACTTGCATGAAACACCTCAACCTCATTGGCTACCTCGTCGATTTTCAACCCCCTGGCATTGCAGCTGAAGTTGGCTTACTCACCGAAGCCTCATCAGGCATTCCCCGCCGTAAGCAGGAGGATAAGAAAGAACGCATTTGACACCAGAGCATAAACACTTTTTCAATTTTGTCGACTCCCGTGATAAGAGCAGAAAGACACCATGGAGCCAGTCGGCCTCGCTGTTGGTCTTGTCGGCCTATTCAGCACCTGCATGGATGTGATGCAGCGGGTCGACTCGTACAGAACCGCTGGCCGTGACTCACGACAGCTTGACGCTCAGCTCAATGCGACCATGCATCTCTTCGAGCGATGGGGTGATGGTGTTGGAATCAGCAAGGACAAGCTGTCAGACAGTCATCACCCAGATCTCGACAACCCGCGCACGTTTGCTGTGGTTCAGGGTCTACTGAACAGCATCAAGGATTTCTCAGGGACATCGGATGAACCTCTAGGCGCCAAGGCCCTCCAAAAAACTCCCTCGTTTCCTATGACAGGTGACCTATCGACACATGGCTCTAAGATCTCAAGGTGGCAGAAGACAACATGGTCATTACGTGGTAAACTGAAGCAGACAACCCATGTTCAAGCTCTTGCAAGCCTCGTGTCAGATCTTTATAGCGTCGTCTCTCCCGACACCGCGACTTCCATGAGCCCAAAGGCCTTGACTCGAAATCCAAGCTTCAAAGATTTATCTATCAAAGCCCCCCCGCAGCCATATTCTGAGGAGATTCGGGAGCTACTAGAGAGGATTGAAAAAGAAATGGAAGGTAAACACCTCACTTGCCAAGACTAATTGCCCCGGCTGACACCGGTAGCTGAGCAAATACGAGACCTACACGCGTGGCTTGGTGCACCGAAGCTAAACGATGTGTTCAGCGACTCAAACGATAAGCGTGTTGAAGAAACGTGTGAATGGATTCTCCGTCGAGATGAGTTCCTAGAGTGGCAGAAACCTTCTTCCCCAAGCCAAGTACTCTGGATTAAAGGTCCAGCGGGCTTTGGGAAAACATTCCTCTGCGCCAAGATCGTTCAAGAACTGGAGAGTACAGCACAAAGACCGGTCGCCCACTTCTTCTTGTCCTCAAGGTATGAGGGTCGTGATGATCCTTTCTCGACAATACGAGCGTGGTTGACCATATTGATACAACGGAACTCGACTATTCGGGACATGGTGGCAAGAGCGCGTTTGTCACAGCATGAATCACTGGCAAATCAAGCGACAATTTTGCGAGTTTTCCGAGACGTTGTGGTAGGAACTCCAGATTGTGTTCTTGTTCTAGACGGGTTGGACGAGTGCACTGGGATGACCAGTACAGACACAAAGTCCGTCCCCCATTTTCTTCAGGAATTGCGCATAGCTATCACCAACACTACAACTAAGATATTAATCTCAAGCCGTGGTGATGCTCTCATTCAGCAAGGTCTTTCAGAGTTCACTGGATACAGCGAATATACCATCATCCCAGACGACGTTGAACCAGACTTAATGGCATACTCATCTGAACTTGTCAAAGCAAAGTTACCAAACAAGGACGAACCAACGAGGGCCTCTATTGCCCAAAGGATAAAAGACAGAAGTGAGGGCCAGTTCCAGTGGGTCAAGCTTCAAGAAGGCTCCCTGAGAAAGGGAAGAAACAGAAAGCAACTTGAACGAAAGATTGACGAGACTCCGTCTGGTCTTGACAGTCTCTACGACCGGGAGTGGAACAGAATCAACGCAATGGGAGAGTCCGATAAGGGAAGGGCTCTATCGCTACTACGATGGACTGCGTTTGCACGCAGGCCTCTGACAGTGTATGAGATTACCGAAGCCGTCCTTGTAACAGATGACATGGATGAGTTGCCTTTTGAAGAGATGCCAGATTGTGTTGATCAGGACTATGTCGACAGTATGATCCTTGAGCTTTGCGGATCGTTGATCGAAGTCCGGCATGTCTCCTCGTCTGAGAGTACAGAAAGCTCCAAACGTATCCATGAATCAGAAGAGGATCCTATTGGCTTGCAAGAGGTTCACTTGTCGCACTTCTCTGTCAAGGAATACCTCCTCCTCAAGACCTTCCCCGGCACTAATGCATTGCTTACAAACGAGAATCTCCGCGTCACCAACGAGAATTTCCACAATACTACTCTCGCAAAACATTGTCTTCGTTTCATGAACTTCCATGGGGTTTTTGAAAAGACAAAGATGCATGAAAATGAAAGGTCAGAAAAGAACTTCGTGTTGTATGCTCTGCATTACGGGTTTGAGCATTGCGGAGACGTCAAGGCTATTGACCTGGAGTTACGACAGGCAATCATTACTCTCCTTAATGATAAAAACGAGAATTGGCCATTTCTGAAAGAGTCCACGGAGACTGCCATCTTTGGTAATATACCTGCATTTCAAAACAGTTCAATAAGCCCATTTGTATTTGCAATCTGCAATGAGCTCACAGACGCTGTGGCACACTTCATACGGGACGAGAGCTTAGACATAAATGATCGATCATTCGACGATTGTACTCCGTTGTTCTGGGCTTGCTTTGTCGAAAGTAAGGGCATGGTTGAATTACTCGTTGACAATGGTGCAGACATCAATGCAAGATGCCACCAAGGTATAGCACCACTGCACATGAGTGTGCTAGATGGGAGCGGCGCAATAACAGAACTTCTGATTTCGAGAGGCGCAGATGTCTCAGTGCCCGATGATGAGGGGCGAACAGCACTCAACATAGCTTCGGAATGTGGCAATACTAATGCAGCTCAGCTCCTTATCAACAGCGGAGCTAATATATCACACGAAACAACAGATGGCTTCACACCACTATCGATGGCATCTAGCAGAGGACACATTGAAATTGCCAAGCTGCTCATTGAAAGGGGCGCGGATGTCAATCAGGTGGTGACCAACGGCTACCTCCCGCTTTATCAGGCCGTGTGGTATAGTCACTTAGAACTTGCCGAACTGCTGATAGATGAGGGTGCGGAACTCATCGGGTTTCCATTTGACGGCCAGACGCTTTCATTACTTGCTCCGGCGGCTGGCAATGGAGATATAAACATGGCGAAAGCTCTGATCAGCAAGGGCGTTAGACCGAAGGAGGCCGAGCCAATGCTTCTAGCTGCCTCCTATGGCGGCTACAGTGGATTTTGCCGCGATTTTGACGCAAAAGTAGCGGCTAAATCGCCTGAATACCCTCGCTTAGGTTATCACCAGGTATTGGAACTGTTACTCCAAAGCGGCGCAGATGTAAACGCCAGTGATGAGCGCGGTTATACGCCACTCTCTTTGGCTTCATTATTCGGCCTTATCAGCGTAGTGGAGTTTCTAATACAGAACGGTGCTGACTTAAATGTCAATACAGTCTCTGGAGCGACACCACTTCAGGCTTCCTCCGCAAGGGGGCACTTTCGAGTAACACAGCTTCTGGTCCAACACGGAGCTGATGTCGCAACTAAAGACAACGCTGGCCGCAATCTTTTGCATTACGCCTGTCGGTCAGGAAATCTCGAGCTTGTCAACCTCATCATCAATGAATCCCAAACGCAGGCCCTTGACGAGGCTGACCACTGGGGCTCCACACCTTTGTCCGTTGCAGCAAGATTTGGCAGCGTTGGCATCGTCAGGCTACTCATTGGTACAGGCGCTGTAGAGGTCGAATCCAGCGATAAGTTCGGCAGGACGGCGGCATGGTGGGGGGCTAGCCGCGGTCACGATGCAGTTGCGAGTCTACTAGCTAAAGGAGACGGGTATCGAGACCTGGGAACTGACAACAAGGTAGCGGATGCTGTCCTAGAACAGTGCAGAGACACTAGAGCCTACTGTGACATATGCTGGTTATCTATCTATGGTAAAAATCATGTGTATTGTGAAATTTGTCATGGTGGGGACTTTGATGTATGTTCAGCTTGTTTGAGTCTTGGTGGGCATTGCTTCGATGACATACACGAGTTGGTTCCCGTTGGGGCTGAAGGGGAAGACTAAAAGTTTCTCTAGGAGCTAATCTTACTGTTTGACGAACTAACCTTACAAACTGATGTCATTCCAGGCTGACGAATTCAACGTATAATGTACAGCGTTGAAGTCCACAGAGAAGAACTTGTCTCTTGGGAACGAAATACAGTATGTTTATGTCTTTCTTCAGAGGAGATAAGTCAGGTAACAAAAGAATATTCCGACTAGGTTACCAACAGTAACTCATTGGGCTTCACGTGTTTCCTGAAGACGTTGATAGACGTTGATATGCGGCTTTTGTTGGTCGTTTACCATAATCATTGTGGAGACTTTGACAGGCCATTCTTGGAGGAATGGGAGGCTATTATAAGTTCAGGGGTATTAGGTCGTCTACAGATGCTGGCCCCGTAGAAGTTCTCCGTAATGAGGAACTTGTCACTCGGTTAGCCGAGGTATCTGTTCAGTCGTGGCACAGTCGTGAAACCCTTGCTGTTATCATTGCCGTTAACTTAGAGAGATAGCTTCTCTTTGAATGGCCGAATGCTTCAATCGTATCGGTCCCGTACAACCAACATGCAGATAAGAGACCATTTTATGTAATTAACTATCTCTTTTATCGCAGTTACTTTCCTGCCTAGTATTGCTCTAGGATTCATCGTAATCTGTTCAAAGAGGCACAGTGACCCATCATGTGACAGTGACTCTTCTTGATCTATAAGTACTGGTTGGTGGACATGATCTTGCCAAACGCCACTACAGATACTTTACAACCTCTTGGGTTACAGAACCATTCGCCGGACTTGCCATCAAGCTATCAAGATGAAGCTGAGTACGGCTACGACTCTCTACTGTAGTTAAGTCCCCAAACACTGACCGCCGTGCTATAGCTTCATCCCTCTTAACAACCTTGCTCGTCGGTAGCATGGTGGACACCAAGTATACCGTTGAAATCCCCGAAGATGCTGTTTGGGTCACCAACTGGGACGAGCTGCAAGCTGCCCCTCGATTCGCAGGAGTTCTCCTCCCCAAGTACGGAGGCTTTGTCATTGAAGTGGATGAGAAGATTGTCCTAGCTACGGATGAACAAATGAGCAAGGAGGTGCTTGACTTGCTCACGGATCTGGAGAAGAACGACCCACAGCCTAAGGGCGAGCAAACTACTCCTAGCAAGGGAGATCTGGACGTTCGAGGTTATGGAAATAGATGCTCTCATCCTCCTTGCTTTGGTCCAGGGCTTTGCTCTCAGTACTCTCATTGTCATGTGTGTGCCGGGCTTACTGGCGCGATTTTCAAGAGGGGCCGGTGTATTTGAGCCTGGCATCAACTGTCAACTTGGTTGGCAGTCAATGGGGGCATCAAATGTCAATGGGGGCATCAAAATCTTGCGGCGTTGGCTGCATAAAGAACCTTTTTGGGATGATTTGATTAGAAAGAGACAGATTCGGGATTTTGAAGAAGGAACTTTTGAGAGTGGTCTACGCTAGTAAAAATCATTACGTTTAGATCGAGCCATGTTCTTACAATTGTTGGCTAGGTGACTGTTGGTTGGTCCTACAGCAGGGATTAGAAGACCGTTGTCACATGTCTACCTGAATGATGCAGCATAGCCTTACAATTGATAAAACCGACTCCACCAGGTGCATCTAGACTCTCTGACTCAAGTTAAACACAGTTCTCCTCTTGCAGCTTCTATCCTTACAGCAAACCCTCGCAGAGCATGTCTCAGGGCAACACAGAGATACAGGAGCCAACCGAGCATGAAGCAACATGCTGCTCTAGCGAAGGGGGCATCGCCTACAAAGACCTCTCCCCAGAGCAAAAAGAAATAAGCGACATTCTGCGCAACATGGATCGCGATCCTGATCTACTGGGTATCGCAGATCTCGGCAAAGACGGAGTCTTCCGTTTCCTCGATGCTGATCGCAACATTCACTACGCCGTTCCTCTCCGGCCTGCACTTATCAAAGCCCTTATTGATCGATTACCTTACGATCCAGAAGTTGAGGCATTTTGGCGTGGCGTCGATGGGACGAAAGTGCCTCAAGAACAATGGTATAACCCGCCTGAGGGGATACTGCCTCCACCATTGAGGGAGGAGGAGAGGAGGGAGGAGAGGGAAATTATGGAGAAGAATAAGGACAAGATTGATAAGATTCGGGAGGACCTAAAGAATGGGATTCATCAGGAGCGTCTTGTATTTATAGAATCAGATAATAAGCTCGACTAAATTTCGTGTCTCAACATCAGACGACCTGGTCTGAGATGGAGCTTAGTGCGCTATTTTTAGCTGACTCCACTGCCGCAAGCCTCTCATCTACGCCTTGACTTGAAGTTGATCTTGGTTCAAACACTAGAGCTTAGTCTTGCGAGTCATGTCCATGAGGTTTCAGCATCTTCGTTTCAAGCTAAGGGAGATCTCGGTGTGAGATTCCGTCGATAATAGTTAAGGAAGTTGATAGCGATGAGAATACGAGGCGCTTGTGGATCGCGATCATACGTGTTGTTGTGCCCCTGCTGCACTAAACCCAGTGAGGTCAGGGCTGCTCTTCTGCCGGATTTGGCGGGTCGGCCAGGTCGGTTACTGAAGATGGTCCAGGGTATTTTCGTGATGGTGCTCACGACTTTGCTCACGCATCTATCCTTTGACCTAATGCATGGCGCATTGAGACTTTATTAATCGAAAAACAGATAGACGATAATTACGGCGTGGCATTTAGAGTATCATCAAGCTCGCCTAAGTATTAATTTTCTGTATGGAATGAAAATGTGTTTTTTTATTCTCGGACCTTGATAGTGTTGTCAGAAACATCATAAGCGTGTCTATGCAAGCTGAAGATCAAAAACTCCTTGAAAGCAGCATGATCAGTAAAACATAAGCTAGATCGAATAATACCTTAGCGAGAATAATTAGTTTATGGGAAAGTTCTAAGAAGCCTATCTGAGCTAGATAGAGGCATGATGTTGATGACATTCTAAGCTGGCATTCATAATGTGGTATCTTGATTCTGGCAAACATAATATCTATATCTAAAATTCGAACAAATTGTAACACGCTATAATTCATGAACTTGACTCTCAAGCACCCAAATACAACAACCAAGCTCGCATGTTCTCCACCAACCTCTGAGCATCCTCATGAATCTCCGGCAAGTCCTGCCAAGATACCTCAATCGACAAATCTCCATCCTTCACCGAGATCATACTAATCTGAATCGCCGGCCCAACGACATTTCCACTGAGTGAGAACCTCGCCCTCCCCACCACAAAGCCATCATTCTCAGTCTTGCCATCAATAACACCAAGATTCGTAACCTCCCACGATAAGTCACGAGGTCTTCTCTCCATTGACTTGAGGTAGTCGTGCCAGTCAGACACCACCTTCATTAACCCCACGACATTATCGTTCACACCAGCGTCGAGGCGCTTTTCGATATCCCTGCGGATTTGCTGTGCTGCTTTCCAGATCGTGGGCTCTAGATCTTCGATTGGTTGGGCAGGCCAGTTGTTGATACGTGCTTGGGCTCTCATATCGCTGACGATTTCGTGGTCGAATAGATGGGTGAGGGACGCAGTGCAGTTCTGAATACTATTATCGAGATCAAGAGATGCGTACTTTGACGGTCGAAGCTCCTTGCGTAAGAACCTTCGATGATCCATTGCTGTTGCGACTTGAAAGGCATCGGTGTTGCCCTCATTGATGTCAACGGATAGACAAGCTAGGACGATTCCGTGGATAAGGCCTGTAAGTGTCGTATCATTCTCTCGACACTGGCTCAGAAGCTTCTTCAAAGTAAGGGCGTCAATGTCAATGGCTTTGAAACGTGTGATGTAAGGATCAGCCTGGATAGGTGCCCATAGAGCTTTTGACTCTTCTGAGTGGAAGCAAGAAGGACAAAGGCCATGCCAGATCTCTGAACAAGCATACCCCAAGCTCAAGTTATGTTTGGCTAGTTTCTCCTGCGGTTGAGGAAAACTATCCTTGCATATAGACGTCGTCATAACTCGAGATCCGCTCCGAAGTAGTGAGGAAGAAATTGGGTAGTTGAGGCTTTGGAGTAGTGTTTGGTGAAAGATCTTGGCACCCATGCCATCGTGGTTAGCATGGTTCCAGATATACATCACATCAACAAAGTTGTCTGTCCTCGTTCGCATCAAACATATTCTCCACCCCGGCCTCGTCTCAACACTCTCAAACTTGGCGTCGAGCTGATACTCCAGATTCGCTTCAAACGCCCTCTCATAGTCCTTTGAGTTCGGCCGGACATCCCAGGATACATGGTCTGCGAGATCAAGCGACGGGAGCGACACCCAAGCAGGCTTTTTCGTACCCTCACCGACCAGACCGACCTGTAGCAAGGGAAACTGGAGGACCGTTTGGGCAATGGCTTGGTCGAAACGTCGGAGGACTCGGTCATGGTTGATGAAGCCGTGGAGAGATAGCGGGAGTGTGTAGCGGCAGGTGAGGGCCGTACTGCAGTAGTAGTCGAGGTTATGCAGCGCTGATTCGCACATCTCGCTAGGATCATCAGCGCGGTTCACTGGCACGGTATGTTCGGGATACTCACATCTGGCCGAGACGCCGAATAAAAGACTTTGGATTTGGACTCGATGACATATTTTGCTTGTTACTTGCTTGCTTGTAGACTAAATTGTTGTGATCTACATTTGAGAAAGTAAGCTTGTTGAAACTCTTTTATACCGAAAATGCCGTCGAATTCTAAGCCTCAATATGACACTATTCCCAAACGCCCTCGGCCCGCGGACTCGAAATTCGTCACCGTCTCGCGTTCATCGGAGACTCGCACTCGCTCAACCTCGTTTACCCCTGTCAAAATTCACTAGCATAATGGGCTATCATTACGCAACATTCACACTGCGCCCTGTGCTCATTTCTGGTCGCTTTATCTTAGTGGGCCCCGCTGACTCGGCAGTTATGGAACTTTCTGCTCGACGTCGCCCCTGATGGAGACTTCAGGCTCTGAAACAGGGTAGCAGAAAGCTTAAACAGCCCCGAGCATCCGGGATTAATTGGTGAAATAGCAGAGAAGTGCTTCCGGAGAAGCCACTAGACCGGGGGGATTTGAAGGGACATGTCCCCATTGTCAAAACATCTTGAATCAAACTTATTACCGTAAACTTTCGATCTGGCGTTTTTAAATTCTACTTTATCGTCTTTGTAAATCATACGATCTCCTCGCTTCCCCAGAATCGCGTGTTACTTTCTTGCTTTGTTTCAACGGGCAGATATCCCGATCCAGTTTGACGCGTCGGCCATGAATAGCACGGAAAGGACAGCTTACGTGGTGCAGTTTTTACAACATGAGGTTTCGAAGCTTCACACGAGAGAGACATGCTGGCATCAGTCTGGTGTCGGCGGTCTCCTAGCGCTATTGCGTGCGAATCTCTCGGAGTCGAAGTCGTGGAATAGCAGTTATGTCTCTGGGGGGCCGTATACATTCAACGCGACGGGGAATTTGTTCACTGTGGATCTTGCGACGAGGCATTTTGATGTGAATACTGTTGATCAAGATACATTCATCACGTTGACGTATATCCATGGTATGTTTTACTCTCTGGGTGATTTGAGCTATGTTGACGATTACAGCGTTATGCATGATCATTGCATTCTTCTTGGTGTATCCTATTATTTTGCTCATGGAGTCAAGTACAGTGCTATGTGATCTGATCAATAAACCTGTCGCAAAGCATACTGTTCGGAAATGGGAGTCTGCACTCCGAGCCTTCGTCTTTACGCCTCTCGTCATCGCTGGACTAGTGGCGGGAATCATCGCAATGGGCTCATCAGATCATTTTAGAACTGAACACGGGGTATGATTCTAGAAAAATACTGGCAAATACCTAACTAACGCGTCAACAGGTCATTGGGCTTGTTACTGTAGTGTTTGCTGGCTTCGCATCGCTACTGTACTTCTTCGACTTCTTCTTTGGCTCAAGAATGGCTCGAACAATCATGGGAATGCGCTGGCGTCAAAACCTCAAGTATTTCGACATGTTCGTCTGCCAAGTCATCCTCATGCTCTCCGGCTTCGTCCTAACCGACGGTTTCGACGATCTCTCAGTCATGGGTCTCTGCTACATCCAGATATCCCTCGCATGGGCTGTATCCATCGGTATGATAGCAGCGTTTGTCTGGAACAGCGCCATGGTCTTGATGACAGCTCAATGGTTCCTCGTCCGTCGAGCACGACCCAACGGAGGCGTCGCCAACACCAACAACAGAATGTGGCGGCTCGTGCGCTTCCGCCGTCGTCGTCGTGAGCCATCACCAGAGCCTACCACGCAGGCATACGAAATGGGCTCGTCATCAGAGACGTCTGAAACTTGCGGTCGGGGAACGGACTGAAGCTGGGGCTGTGCTGTGATACTTATGGATGCCAAGCGTGCCAGGATAGATAGAGTTTTTGACATTTTCAGTTTAGTTTAATGATGAGATTTTTTAACGATATTTTTCGCTCCGGGCATCAAGGACGCCGTGAAGAACCGTTCCCGTATGATGATTTCCCCCAGCGGAGCCCTTGTTCTCCGGGGTTGTCACTGTAAAACGCAAGGCTGAGATAGAGAGTCCAGACTCTGCTGCCAAGTTCCTGACGGGCGGAAGCCAAACTCAAAACCCGTAGACTGTTTTTTCGGATAAGCCTGACATAATGATCGTGTCTGATTCGTCGAAGCCAAAGTTTGACCGCTTGGTTTAGAGTTGGACAACAGTATCGGGCGCCCGCGGGGTGCCGACAAGGGTGCCCGCGGAGCATATTTTATGGGGGACTTTTATAAGGCTGGGTGCCGGTATCCGGACCCCGCGGGCGTTGGGAGACGTTGGCGCGGGCGGAGTAGTCAGCGGGAGTTGATGATCGTCAATGCGGAGTTACAGCCGGGTATTATCACCAGAGTCAGGGTAATGAGATCAATGCGTTGTTGGATACGTAAATGGCTTGCTCAGCCTCATGAACTCTTGACTATAACATGTGTTTGAAGAAAGCAATCTTTGAGCAGTAATCCATCAACAACAGCAACACTCTACTGTAAACAGCAAGCGATTTGACCTTTTACGATATTGTCACCACTATTTACGAACCCAGAACACAGCAGAATCTACACAAAATGGCAGTAAAGCAAGAATCGAAAAAGCACGATGAGAAGCACAAGGGACAAATCCCTGGTCCAAAGGGTACAACGCCTTGAATACGAACGAATGCCATCACATGCTAACCATCGCAGGCCTTCCGGTCATCGGCAACCTTCTCGACATCGACGTCACAAACTCTCTACAATCGATAATCGACATGGCCAAAGACTATCGTACGTCACCGACCGTTGCAAGTTATTCCCGACTGTCCCTAACACTTCAATCGCAGCAAAACTCTTCGCACTGAATGTCGGCGGAAACACAGAGATCATGATCTGCAGCCGCGATCTCATGGACGAATTAGCAGACGAGTCGAGATTCCACAAACTTGTTGTTGGTGGAGTTGAGAAGCTACGGCCTTTGGCTGGTGATGGCCTCTTCTCGGCGCAGCATAATAACCAGGAATGGGCTATTGCGCATCGTATCCTCATGCCGCTGTTCGGACCTCTGACGATCAGAGAGATGTTGCCTGATATGCGAGATATCTCAGAACAACTTTGTCTAAAATGGTATGTCCTCAACTATTGACAGGAGATATGGTGTTGACATTTACAGGGCACGATTAGGTTCTTCGGCTACCATCGACGTCGCAAACGATTTCACACGATTAACACTCGACACCATCGCGCTGTGCACCATGGGCTTCCGCTTCAACAGCTTCTACAGCAACGACAAGATGCATCCCTTTGTAGAGAGCATGGTCGCAGCCCTCGTCGACGCAGACAAGCAATCCATGCTCCCCGATGTGGTGCAGTCATTTCGACTACGAGCCCAATCCCATTTCAAGAAGCACGCTGCTGTGATGAAGACCACATGCCATGACATTCTCGACCAGCGACGGAAGAATCCTGTAGAGGGTAAAGATCTTCTCAATGCGATGATGAGTGGCAAGGATCCCAAGACGGGGATGGGTATGAGTGATGGGAACATTGTCGACAATCTGATTACTTTCCTCATCGCAGGCCACGAAACTACCTCTGGTCTCTTGTCCTTTGCATTCTACTACCTCCTCGAGAACCCCGAGAAACTACAAAAGGCTCGTGAGGAAGTCGACGAGGTATTGGGTGACGATGCCATTACAGCAGATCATCTCCCCAAGATGCCCTACATCAACATGATCTTCCGCGAGACCCTTCGTCTCATGCCCACAGCACCAGGCTTCTACGTCACACCCTTCAAAGACGAAGTCATCGGCGGTCAATACAACGTCTCCGCAGGCGATCCCCTCTTCCTCTTCCTCCACATGATCCACCGCGATCCCGAAGTCTGGGGCCCTGATGCCGAGGAGTTCAGGCCTGAGAGGATGGCTGACGAGCACTTTAACAAACTCCCCAAGAACGCTTGGAAGCCCTTCGGGAATGGTATGCGAGGCTGCATCGGTCGAGAATTTGCCTGGCAAGAAGCTCAAATCGTAAGTGCCACTTGTCTTTTGTGAATTACTAGCTAATATTCGCAGGTTACCATCATGCTTCTTCAGAACTTTGACATGGTCAAGGCCGATCCTAACTACAAGCTCAAGATCAAGCAGTCGCTCACCATCAAGCCTGACGGTTTCAACATGAAGGTGAAGCTTCGGGAGGGACGCGACTTGACCAACCTCTTCAAGAACCCCAGCATGGCTAGTTCCAAGCAGCCCAGTCTGTCCAGCCGAAAGAACCTCAACATCTCACAGAAGGACCTGAAGCCCATTTCTATCTTTTATGGGTCAAACACTGGAACTTGTGAGGCGTTGGCGGAGCGGTTGTCGGCTGATTGTGCAACATTCGGATTCATGCCTTCTAAGCCTCTGCCGCTTGATGATGCTACGCGGAACCTGTCCAAGGATGGACCGAATATTATCTTGGCGGCTTCTTATGATGGAAAGCCTTCTGATAATGCTACTGAGTTTACAAAATGGGCTGAGTCACTGCAGCCTGGGGAGTTGAAGGGTACTCAGTTTGCTGTTTTCGGATGTGGTAAGTCTCATGAATCTCTTCATTCGTCTTCCATCTGACCCTTTGTAGGCCACAAGGACTGGGTATCAACCTTGTATCGCATCCCCAAGGTCCTCGACAAGTGCTTAGCAGACGCTGGCGCCGATCGCCTCGTCGACATTGGTCTCACCGATGCCAGTACTGGCCGTTTATACCCCGACTTCGACGACTGGGCACACAGCAAGCTCTTCCCCGAGCTAGCCAGCCGCCACGGCATCACCCTCGACCACGAGCCTGACTCCCTGGAACTAAGCGTCACCATCAACCAGTCCCAGCGGAACGATATCGGAGGGAACTTCAAGAGGGCCGAGGTCGTGGAGAACACTCTTCTGACTAGCCCTGGTGTTCCTCGCAAGTACAGCTTACTCCTCAAGTTGCCGAAGGATATGGCATATACTCCTGGTGATCATGTGCTGGTTCTTCCCAAGAATCCGCCTCAGCTTGTTGATAGGGTCATGACTTGCTTTGGCGTTGATGATGATACTGTCTTGACTGTGTCGTCGCAGCGACCTACTTTCCTTCCCACTGGCACCCCCATTCTTGCCTCGAGCCTCTTCAGCACACTTGTTGAACTGTCACAAACAGTCAGCCGCACGAGCTTGAAGAGACTGGTGGACTTTGCAGGCAATGATGAGACCAAGGTTGAGATTCAGAGTCTCGCTGGTGATAGATACGATGCCGAGATTGACCAACAACGCATGTCCATCCTTGACGTCCTCCGCAAGTATCCCTCCATCAACATGCCTCTCTCTACCTTCCTGTCCATGCTTCCCCAGATGCGTCCCCGCACATACTCCTTTGCCTCAACACCAGAGTGGAAGCCTGGTCACGGCTCACTTCTCTTCTCCGTCGTTGAAGCTACTGAAGCCAGTGGATCTTCACTTGCACGCCCAGGCGGTCTAGCTACCAACTACATGGCCCAGCTCCGCCCCGGGGACTCTGTTCTCGTCGAGCCTCGACCCTGCAGACCTGAACTTCGCACTGCCATGACTACTGAGCTCAACGTTCCTATCGTCATGATCGCTGTTGGTGCTGGTCTCGCTCCCTTCCTGGGATTCATGCAGAAGCGATACCTGCAAAAGAACTCAGGTCACTTATCCAATTCCTCCTCCACACTCTTCTTTGGTTGCCGTGGCGCCAAGATGGATGACATCTGCCGCGATACACTAGACGAGTACTCCCGCGCAGGCGTTGTAACAATCCATCGCGCCTTCAGTCGAGATTGGGATTCGCCGTACAAGTATGTTCAGCACTTGGTGGCTAAGCATGCAGATACCTTGGCGAGACTTTGGGGACAGGGTGCTATTGTGATGATTTGCAGTGGTAAGAAGGTATCTGATGATGTGTTTGATGTCTTGGGTCCTATTCTTCATAGTGAGGATAGAAGGTTGAACACTACCAGGGCGAGTGACTGGAAGACTTGGAGGGACGGTGTTAGCAAGGGGAGATTGATCTTGGAGGTGTTTGGCTAGGTTGGTGCTTTAGGTGATAAAATCTGTTTGTTTATCGGTGTAGCATAGCGTCGCGGGGTTCCTTACTGTACTATATAGACCAGGATAGACTGTATTTAACAACACTTCACTGTGCGTGCAATCCATGTCTTCTTCATCTGTGAGACCATTCTTTCAGGCGTTTTGCGTCCTTCTCTCGGATCTTTGAAGTAGCTCGGTTGTTCTTCTCGAATAGCAGTAGTTCAAATAATATTTCCCATTGGTAACGACCAACTACTAGACCCTAAACTAAACTATGCGAATCCGCCACAACATCAAACTGCATTCGTGCCCTTTTACAGAATGTATCTAAAGTTCTTGTTCTGCTTATCAGTCTCATCGACTTGGAGAAGCGCTCCGTCCTCAGCAAGGTCCACCTGCTGAGACTCCTCGGGATCTCTCTTGACACCCTGCTCATTATCACGACGGCGATTCTCCCAGGTGAGGTAGAAGTAAATGCCCACCACAAGAGCAATGGTGATGGCATAGCAGACCATGATTGTGGTGTAAGCAGTCTGTAACGGTTAGTGACGTCTCGTAGTAGCAGCAGTGTTACTCACATGGTAACCGGGCGCCTCGGTGCTGATAAAGAACTGAGGTCCACTTAGGTTTCCAGCACAGTATCCCAGGAAGATCATAGCCATGACAGTAGACTTCTTTGTGAAGCCTGCGATATTACTAGCAGACAGCGACAGCATGAGAGGGAACGCTGGTGCTACCGCCATGATGAGCCAGAAGCCTGCCAGTCGGGAGAGTTTCTCTGCTGTAGGGAGGAGCTTGATCATAAGAATACCAGCAATGGCCATCAGGTAAGTCAGGACAAGAGCAATGTGTCGGGACTTGCGAACATAGGTTGTGAAGACAGCCACCAGGATGACGGTTGTGAGTTGAAAGGCTGATGCAGGGAGACCCATGAGGATTGTCTGCTTCTCATCGTAGCCGAAACTCTTGATGACAATGGTGCTAAACTGTTGCCGCATATCAATATCAAGCTATCAAGATTCGACAAGGAATACTTACGCTGGTCGTTCCACCATTGGGAATGCAGATGATGAAAGAGAAGAAAAAGAACCACCAGGACTTGACGTCCTTCATAGTCTCAATAAACTGCCCGCGGTCCCACTTCTTGGTCTGCGTAGTTCTCTGGAACTTCTTAGGCCGAAGAGCAGCAAACTCTCGCTCAGAAGTTGACAGAAACCCAGCGGTTGCAGGAGAGTCAGGCAGAAAGAAGAATGTCAAGACAGACCAAGCAATAGTGATGAGCCCAAAAATAAGAAACAGCATCTGCATAAATCAGCATTAACTCTTCAAGTAGTAAGTAAAACTCACCTTCCACTGCTCAATAGGACCATGATAACTCAAAATCCCATACGCAATCATAGCACCAACCATACTCGCCGACGCATTCCCCGCAAACCAAAACGAATGGCGCGATACATGCTCATGAGGCGTATACCACATTCCCGTGATAAGCGAGAACCCGGGACTAATCGCACTCTCAAACACACCAAGAAAGAAACGAAGAACCATCAGACTAGCGTAGTTATGCGCGACGGCGTGGAGAGTGAGGATAACGCCCCAGATGAACATGAGAACGCTTAGATATTTGCCGAGAGGGAATTTGACGAAGCCGAGGGAGATGGGGTATGAGGCGACGAGGTAGCCTATGTAGAAGATACTGGATGCCCAGCTGAATTGTTGACCGACGAGTTGCTTCGCTTGTTAGTGGTACCCCCCCTCCGGTGGAAAGTACTTACCAGATCTTCTCTGAGGCCCAGAATAGCGCTATACGCCAAACTCGTCTCTGTATAAAGTCAATACCAGCATAACAATTGCCAGAAAAAACTGACTATCCAAGTACTGCAATCCATAGCTAACAATAAGCAACGGCATGAGTCTAACAAATTAGCTCTGAACGCGTGACACCTCTGGTAGGACATACCTCATATCAATCTTTCTCACAAGCTTCTTCTCCTCCTCCACCGACAGCGTATCAACAGTGCCGTGCATATCAACATCCGAAGGCGTCGACTCTTTCATTTCCTTACCCTCCATGATTAAAATTGCGATGTTGCAGGAGTAAAGAAAAAAAGAAGGTTAAACTTCAAAGCGTTGATGGTTTTGAGTCAGTGTCAGGGGCGCAAGGGCCCAGTTATATTCACTCTCCTTATCACACCAGCGCTAGTCCTTATTCCCCTTATCACTTCGGCTCCAAAATCTGGGGTCCCTTGTCTCCTACCCCAGATTTGTGGCACGCACTATGACTGGTCAGTTTAATCGACGAGATAAGCCACGATATTTATTGACGAGATGGACACTGAAACTGTCTAATTATGATGATATGGTCTGGTCTGCTTGCTAACTAACTCGCGAACCGCCTCCATCGATATTCCCTTAGCCGACAGTGTCTTAGCCGACAAAACGAGGTTGTAAACGCCCTTGATAACGGGGTCTGAAATACTCGCCGAGATCCAGTCTCGGTATACGGGATCGTGTGTTTCGATTCCTCCGATTAAGAGAGCCCATTGGAAGCGCTCTAGGAGCTGGACTGGTCCGACGGGGATGGTGTGGTATGCTGCTGATACTAATTCTTGCAGGGCTCGCTCGATATCAGCTGGGACTGGTGTCTCGCCGAAGAATGTGTCGCGGCTGCGGTGTAGATAGATCTCCAGGGCGTGGAAGATGGTTACAGCTACGAGGGCCATGAGTGGTGGCTTAGTAGACTGTTGGGCGCAGTCTCTTGACAAGGTGAAGAGAAAGTTCTGCTCCTGTACGATGTCAGTCCACGCTGGTCTTACGGGTCAATCAACTTACCTCTCGTATCTTGTCCAGCTTGTTCCTAATCTCCACCCACTTCCCAAGCACAGCCAGTTCATTACTCTGGCTATACACGTTTATCTCGTATTGTATCACAATTAGACTGAAGTAAACATCCAGAATCCTTCTCTGACTCGTCTCCGGCAGACTCTCAGACCTGAACCACGTCTCCGTCTGGTCTGGCAATATCGGCATTCGTGATAGAAGCCATATTCGCTGCCTCGTCTCATGCTTCTGGCTAACATAACCCGCAAACGCAGCACCGCAGCCAAAGAACCCACAGAATACATCGCGATCATAAATATACGTCAAGATCCGCGATAGCGTAACGGGCTCTGACGTCCCCGTGCTCCCACTAGAATTGGCACAAACCTCATCCAGCGAAAATGTCGTAACATACGCAAGAATCGAGGTGCTCAACTCTCGCAATCTCTCCACCTCCAGGGGATCCCTCCTCATCCAAAACATATAAAGGTACAAAAACGACAACATCATCGCGACGTGGTTCGTAGGCGATAATGTCACGAGCGCCTGGCTTAAAAGCTGCGACCCGTTCTGGAAATGCAGATATGACTCCATAGGCGGTCTGTGGCTGAAACCATGATGGATAGCTAGTTCGCTGTGTGAAAATGCAAGAAGGAAATGTAGCGCCATGGGGTTCTGGACTGCAAAGTTGAGGAAGATGGAGTGTGCTGATAGAGCGGCTTTGCGGGTTGATTTCATGGGTGCGAGGACGGTGGAGTGGAATGTCATGGCTTGGACGTCGTCGCTGCCGATTGAGGGGGCGGGCTCGGTTGGGTTTGTGAAGGAGAATGAAGGGAAGAGGGAGAGGATGTCGAAGGAGGGTGTTGGGTATAGAATGAGCTGTGATGAAGCATCTTGGGGATATTGAGGGAGGGCGATGGGGTTGATCATGTCTTCTGGCGGCATGTCTGGGAAGCTCGTCGGTGATGCAGATGCTACTTCACTCTCAACAGGTAGGACATCAAACGACATACCAGCCGGCAAACCCTCAGACAATTGCAAGTCCCCAGCCGGCGTCAAAGCAGGCGGCGTAACACTCTGCGAGCCCTCACTGGCACTCCCAGCATCATCAACTTTGGGCACAATAGCCGGCGGCGTCCATCTCTCCCGCTGTTTAATCGGCCCCAGGCCTCTCCTCCTCTCCGCCAGCGGCTGCATCTGCGTCGCCCATCTACACTCGAGCTTGAGCCTCACGCAGCGATTGCACTGCGGCCTCGTCTCATCGCATTTGACCTTTTTGGTCAGACACGTCAAGCAGCCTTGACATCTGGGTCAGCGGGGAACCACTTCCGGGGGAGCCGGGACTCACCGTTTTTAGAGCGGCCGCGTTCTACGCGTTTGCGCTTTGGGGGTTGAGGGAGGGAGGAACTGGAACTGGATGATGCATTCTCCATGTGACTTGGCTTTGACTGGGGGGGAGAGACCGGATGAAAAGGTCCTTATCGAATGAGTGGAAAGGAATTGGATGGCATTAGTTAATCGATTGGTTTGCTTTGACCCTTTCTTTTTCGGTTGTTAATCTGAGAGGACGCGTCCCCGCCTCTCGCAGCTGATATGTCGTCGATTAATCCGACCAATCACCGTCACCTGACACTTAGACCTGCGATACGACGAGATGTGAACACAATAACCAACAATTTATTGAGTCTACTTCATTCCCTTCTTATCTCATACTCTACAGTTTCCTCTTTTCTATCTCCAAAACAATTCTTATCACTAACATGGGCAATTCAATCTCTTACACCACTTCAGACTGTCACGTCAACCTCCCAAATCATGGATCTCTCAAAGGTCTTCAGTTCGATTCCAAGTCCCGTCGCTTCGCAGGCGTTCCCTACGCTCAACCCCCCGTCGGAAATCTACGATGGCGAAAGCCTCAGCCTTTTCCAAAAACACATCGATACGAATCTTTAGATGGTTCGCCTTTCGATGCTACGCATTTTGGACCTGTTTGCCCTCAGGCGAATTACTCCAAAAACGTTAGCGAGCATATCCCCAAGCATGCATACAGCGAGGATTGTCTGAGACTGAATATCTGGACGCCTGTGCCTGATCCGAAGGAGCCGAATAAGAAATGGCCTGTCATGGTCTGGTTCCATGGTGGTTGGTTCCAGGTTGGAGATCCAAGTCAGGAAGAGAGCATGGATCCTACTGAGCTCATATCAACTGGTGGATTACAAGCTGTCTTTGTAGCCGTCGGTTACAGACTCAATGTCTTTGGATTTCTCGCTGGCAAGTCTCTGCTGGAAGAGTCCAACGGGGAAGCTGTTGGTAACTACGGTCTTTGGGATCAGCGTCTCGCTATGGACTGGGTATACGAGAACATCAGTACATTTGGAGGCGATCCTGAGAACATTATCTTGGCGGGACGAAGTGCAGGGGCTTACTCTGTGCTTGCCCAAGCACTCTATGACTTTCGAGGAAAGGAGTCGCATGGCCGTTTTACAAGAATGATCATGTACTCCAATGCTATTCCAACACAACCCAAGACTGTTCAAGACTGCGAGGAGCAGTTTGATGAGCTCTGCGAGTACTTCGGTATCCCAACCGACGTCAGCGGTGCAGAGCGACTACGTAATCTGAGAAGTATAAGTGCTGACGATCTCTCTTCTGCTATCATGGAGCTCAAGCATCATACATTCCGTCCCGTCACAGATGATCTGTTTATTCACTCGGGTATCTTTGACTACTATCGCGATGGGTCATTCGCCCGTGAGTTCAATAAACGCGGGCTTAAGCTGTACATCGGCGAAGTGCTTGATGAAGATACCCTCTACGCCGTCACAAACCCTCCTGATCCCAACATCGCTTCTCTTCAGATGCAAATATCCAATTATTACCCTCCTCACATCACCGACCGCCTTCTCAAGCATTATAGCCTTCCGCAAACAAAAGACAAGAAAGCATGGCAGCAGATCTTTGGACGCATCATTGCCGATGGCCAAGTCAGAGCTCCATCGCGATATCTAGTGGATAATCTGGTGCGCAATGGCGTTGACATTAAGAATGTTTGGAGATATCTCGTCGCATATCGCTTGTCGTTCATTACGAATGAAGTTGCTCCAGCGTCGTTTGGTGTGAGCCATGCTATGGACAGACCTATATGGAAGTAAGTAATGAGCCCCTAACAAGATCACCGTACTGCAGATTTGCTAACACAGTGCAGCTACTCTATTACTCATGGGCCAACGCCTGCTGAGAGAGATCTCATGGACGCATGGATCAGAGATCTCAGGGCTTTCGTTAATGATGAAGAGGGATATATGTTTGGCACGGAGCTAACTACAGAGTATAAAGTCATGCAACCCCAAGGAACTATTGCCATCGAACGAGATGGACGATGGGAAGAACTCCTACAGGTCATGGATATCTTTAGCGCATAAGGACTACACCTCATTTATATACCACTTCAATCGCCTTTCTAAGTCAATGTGACAGACACTCGTAACGATGGGGCTTCAGCATGCTGTTCCCCTCCCAGTACGACTCCTTGATTTCAGACCGAGTACTCCGTAATGAGATGGACCCAAGCGACATGCTCAACCCCAGATTTCGGACATGGAGTCGAAGTAGAGGGGGAAACAAGTCTGTATCCTTGCAGTGTAGAACCAATGCCCTGATGACAGACATCCAATGAGAACTAGCCAAAGCCGGGTCTAGGGGAAGGACTCCGGCTTTCATCAATTCCTATTGGAAATGCGAATCCCCAGACTTCCCCACACTACCCCAGGTTATCCTTCCCATCTCATGCAGACTGCAGGCCATTTTTCTTACCATGAATCAACTACTCATGACTATTAAGACTACAGTCTACAGCTGCATCGGCATGTGGACATCCCGCTTCGGTTCAGGGGACTCCACTTTGCCGCACGATTCCAGGACGTCTACCTACATTTCTATATCTTCGGGGTAGTACTATGTTAAGGTGCCGAAAGAATATAAGACTCTTTTAGCCGGAGAAGGGGTTTCAACCAATAAACAACCTGATTCGATCAACGGTCAAGTGAAATGAGAATAAATGAACATGGCATCTTCGGTGCTGAATAGACCGAGAAAGTAGATCGTAAAAGTCTTCAATGATTCTATAAAAGGTCCAGTAATGTCTGGAACTGTTAACTCCTCCTAACACAATAGCGCTGGTTCCTTCACAGCTCTTTACCTGTACACTCCATATCCAAACCCTTCATCAACGCCCACCAACAATGAAGACTTTCCTGGCATTCACTTCTGCTACAGCCTTATCCTGTAGTTTGGCTACCGCCGCTCCGCCTTCCAACTACCTTAACTGGAAGACATTCAAAGCAAATGGAGTCAACCTGGGTGGTTGGCTGCATCAGGAAGCCGTAATCGATCCCACGTGGTGGAACCAATACGCCCCTGGTACACCCGATGAGTGGGATTTCTGTGCAAAGCTCAAATCGCAATGCGGTCCTGTTTTAGAGCAGCGATACGCTTCTTACATCACGACCAAAGATATCGATACTATGGCTGCAGCTGGCATCAACGTCATCCGCGTGCCGACTGGATATAACGCTTGGGTCACTATTCCAGGATCCCAGCTTTACAGTGGCAATCAAGCTCGCTTTCTCAGAGCCATATCTGATTACGCTATCAAGAAGCATGGCATTCATGTCATTCTCGACATTCACTCACTCCCGGGAGGTCTGAACGGAATGGGGCTGGGTGAAAAGGAGGGGAACTATGGCTGGTTTCAGAACCAGACTGCCCTTGAATATTCTTACAAGGCGGTCGACACTGCTATCAATTTCATCCAGGAATCCGATGTTCCCCAGGGTTTTACCCTAGCTTCCATCAACGAACCGGTTGACAACCGAGATATCACAAAGTTTGGCACGCCAGAAGCATTAAGTGATCAAGGTGCTGCTTGGGTTCTTCAGTACTTCCAAGGCGTCATTTCACGCGTTGAAAAGGTCAACCCCAAGATACCCATCATGCTTCAGGCTGGCTTTCGCCCTGTCGACTACTGGGCCAAGTACTTCCCTGACAGCACTAATCTCGTCTTTGATGTCCACAACTACTACTTCGCTGGCCGCCCTACTACATCTCTAAATCTTTGGGAATTTATCTGCAGTGATGCCAAGGACATTTTTGGTACTGCTTCACCAAAATTCCCCGTTTTTGTCGGCGAGTGGTCTATCCAGGCTGCCACCAACAACACTTTTGCCAGTCGGGCGCGGAATCTGAACACTGGTCTCAAGGCCTGGGCTGCTTATACTCAAGGAAGCGCTTACTGGACTTGGAAGTTCTTTGGGAATGGGCCGGTTAATGGCGATGGTACTCAAGGCGATTACTGGAATTATTCCGACTTTGTGAAGATGGGTGTAATCAACCCATCATCGAGGGCTACTTGCAAATAAGTCACCTCCCACACTACCACTATGATAAGCTTGTCAATACACATGTCGCGATGTGCCTAGCCACTCAAATGCAACTTTTCCTTGGGTATGATGATCTCTAGGACGTTGAAGACAAGTACGTTAAGTGATGGAGATGTAGCAAAGGTCAAAGAGGAAGTATAAGCTGTTGTCGTCTCACGGGAGGCTGAATAGCCCATGTGGCAATCTCGGGATGCTGGCTACTGGTGTTTGACATGGAGGTTTTTGAAGACGGAGAAATACTTCTCGTGTTGCGAGACGCCAATGTTGCCAGGCAGTCATCCGTCAAACAAGAGGATCTTAGACTCATTCCTCACTATATCATGCGGGGATCTCTTACTGAATCTGGCTTTCAGCGTGATGCAGTAGTTGGGAGGGTACATGACGAAAGGGAAGATCACGCGAGAGATTTTACCCAAGGTCATGGCCAAAGCTGAGTGTCACAATGGTTCTACGTAATACACAGTGGTGAAAAGACCGATGTCTTACTAGATACGGTTCATTCTATTACAAGGCCATTCTATACTGAACAAACTGACTCTCAGCAAGAGTATCATAAAGCTTCCTCGCCGCAGTATTATCATGCTTGGTAACCCACTGCACCCTCATATACCCCTTCTCCCTCGCCACATCCGCAACAGCCTGCGTCAACTTCCTCCCAAGACCCTCTCCACGGACTTCCGGATCAACAAACAAGTCTATCACGTCAACACCACTCCTTACTCATCACACTGCTGTCTTTACTTACCATTTAGTAAAAGAATCTCCTTTTCGCTCCAAGGCGTCTGCTCCGGGAAGAAATGCGCGATCCCAACTAATTTCTTCTCATCTCCTCTAACCTGTCGCACGACCAGCGCTTGCAGACCATTCTTCTCTTCGATGATACGGTCAAAAGTTCGCGCGTATTGATCCTCGTCGATTTTGGATTTATAAAAGTCGATGTAGGCGCGGAATAATTTAGACCATTCTTCAAAGTCGCTCCGGACTGGCTTTTCGATTTGATATGTTGCTGAAGACATTGCGGCGATGGCTTGCGATGAAGGGTGTTATCGATGAGGGGAAGTTTTGAGGTTTGAGGGCGCTGTTTAAAGGTTCGTTATCGGCTCCGAGAGGCCGGTTCCGAAGACTCGGGCCGGTCTGGGGCTAGAAACCGGGAGTGTTACCGGCATGATATCGCCTTTATCGCAATCAGTGTAAGTCAATTGACTTGTAAGTGAAGTTTGGCCCTAACTGTCAGATGCTTAGTCTGGTCGAGTCGATGATAATAGTATTGGCTGTGTTACTGTCAAAATAGTGGTTAAGGGGATCCTAAGTATAATGTCATTAAGCATAAGCCTGCTGTCAGGGGGCAAGAAAATACTAAACCTTGATATAAGGTATTAAAATAAA
>JABEEJ010000475.1:0-49046 GCA_013363135.1 Fusarium brevicatenulatum | reverse complement strand
GTTTAAGCATATTGCTGACAGATCAGACCTCCAGCATAACCTTTTCCTGTTAACATTTGGCGATAGACTAGGCCTTGCTCCGCCGAATGAACCCGGTGTAAAGGCCGGACGCGTTCTCGACGTGGGAACGGGAACCGGGATATGGGCCATTGACTACTCCGATGAGCATCCGGAAGCTGAGGTATATCTCTCGCTGGACCCAATAGCATCTACTAACTGCATAGGTTATTGGGGTTGACCTCTCGCCAATCCAGCCCGCTTTGTGAGTAACCCCAGGCTGTACCTTTCCCAGCTAACATCTCAAGCGTCCCTCCAAACCTTCGTTTCATTATTGATGACATCGACGAAGACTGGGAATATGGCCAGTCATTCGACTATATCCATAGCAGAATGATGGTATTCAGTATTAAGGATTGGAAGGACTACATTCGCAAGATCTTCAAGCATGTATTCAACCTCCAGGGCATCTATAAGACTAACCATCCTAGCAATCTCAAACCTGGGGGCTATGTCGAATTTCAAGAAACTGGAGGTATAATTCTCTCTGACGACGGGACTCTTACGCCTGATCACGCCCTTTCAAAATGGTGTAATCTCCTCGGGGAGGCTTTTACTAAGCTCGGAAGTACCTCCATCGAATTCGACGAGATCAAAGCCATCATGCAAGAGGTCGGCTTTATCGACGTTGTCGACAAAAGATTTAAGTGGCCTACCAATCCGTGGCCTCGAGACAAGAAGTACAAAGAGTTAGGAACGTGGAATAACTATAATGCTTTAAACGCTTTGGAGTCGTTGACCATGGCGTCGTTTTCGAGAGCTCACGGATGGTCGCGGGAGGAAGTTATTGCGTTCCTTGTTGATGTGCGGAAGGATCTGAATAATCCCATTGTTCATGCTTATAATCCTATGTGAGTATCACAGACGTTGATATGGACTCGATGTTAACGACTGGTAGATGTTCTATCTTTGGAAAGAAACCGGATATTTGAGAGAGACAGGGGATAAGTGAAGATCCTAGGTTTGTGTTCACTGACTCCTGTATGTGAAAATCAAGAATGCTGGCGAACTATCTGATCCGATCCAATGCTATGTCGTGATTGATTTATGTGTTAGTAGCCTATGATCTTGGGGACTCCACGTCCAAACTGATGTCTTCATGGTACTCCATGAGTTCCGTGTCATGTTCCTGTTTTAGCTGCTCAAACGGCCTTCTCTCAATCAAGACTAGAATACAGACAAGAGCCTCCAATCCTTACTAACTCCCTTGGCAAAAAGGAACAGAAGAGCCGACACTGCATATGCTGTGCCACAGAAGAAAACCAAGGCGTTGTAGTGGTTGCCGTCACTTGTTCCTAAGATCAATCCTGAGATAGGAACTCCGGCCAATGTGGCAAAGCTCACCACACCGTAGGCCGTGCCATACCTGGTAGCATAATCCTCTGTTTTGCAGAGCTGAGCTACACATACTGGTGTTAAGCTGAAGGCTGTGCCGCTGAAAAATCCATAGGTTACAGCGAAAGAAATGATAACAGTAGCGTCAGACTTCGCATGAAGCCATAAGCAAAAGATTGACAAGGTGGAGAGAGTTGCGCAAATTATCATAACGTTGAACCGACCGAGTCTATCGGCAACCATCCCAGGTAGACAGCGTCCCAGGGTCGATGCCGAATTCAGGATAGCTAATACGTTGGGAGAGAGGTCATTCAGTCCATGGAAAGAGGTGTATGTAGTGATATATGCTGGTGGCACCAGCACAGCCCAATCCAGAATGAATATCGCCATCATTGTAAGCGTAAATCTTGTGTCTTTGAAGCCCTTCCAGTCGAGAACAAGCCGCGAAGTCGGATTTGCCGGAAGCCGTGTCTTGAGCAAGGGCAGACTGGCTAAGAAACACACGAAGGTAATGAGCGCAAAGCATCGTATTGTCCAGGGAAATCCAATTCGACGCGAGAGATGCGAAAAGGCAAGGGGATAGCAGAGACCTCCGATGCCACCGGCAGTTGTTGCTAGGCCAGTCGCCAATCCGCGATTTTGCATGAACCAATGCCCAAGCGTGGCGATGCTTGTGGTCCATATGATCGAAGAAGACAGACCTCCCAGGCACCCAAAGGCAAGCATAAACTGGTAGTATTCTTCTCATCAAGTGAGGTTAGCGTGGAGCTCTGCTTATCTCGCTCAAATGGGGACTTTCTCACCTGTACAGAAACTCGTACATATCAGCGACACGACTAAGCCGCATGCTCCAGTGGGAAACAAGTATTTGAGACCATACCGATCAAATATTGGACCTATAGAGCTGTCAGATACCTTGCTCTGAGAGTTTGATGCTTGATATGAGAGGTTTTACCCGCCTGGATGCCCCCAAAGAAGAAAAGAAAACCAAAGGTGCTGAAAATCCACGCGATCTGGGGCTCCGAGTATTTATCGAGCTGATTGACCAGGAGCCATGCTTGGAAAATACCAGCCGAGTTGAGGAGGCCCGAGGCTGGGAACAGAGCCAGCCATGCACCCAACACAACGCTATACGCCTTGAACCCACGGTCAGGGTATGACTCAAAAATAATTGGATTTACGGTGGAAGACATTTTGAAGGCGCTGTGATCGGTGGGTTATGCAAAATTGTGAGAGGCTATTCGGGATTAGATTTATTTGCTTGTCAATTAAAGGGCGTATTGCGGCGTCCTTGGTGGGGAACATAACGTTTGTTATGGCTGGAGCCGAAGACTCTCGATCAGCCGCAATCAGCAGCACGGTTGGTGGGTTTCATCCGCAGTTAGTCTGACGCCGATCCTCTAGCAAAGTCGGGATACAATCTTTGAATGCGAGTGATCTGATCTCGCCTGGAACAGCCGGGCATTGGATGATGGCAGCTTTGATCCGCTTATCGGTTGCTGCAGCGTAGATGACATTCCCGCCAGAAAAGCTGCTACCCCAGTATACAATCTTAACTTCGTCGACACAAGGAAGGCTGGCTGCAAGGTCAAACGCGTCGTAGTAGTCTGCTTGCTGTAACGGAGGGCTGGACTCCTGCCGAGGCAGGCCATCGCTATCCCCCCAATTACGGTGGTCGTACAACAGTGCTACGTGCCCTGCATCGTGGAAAGCTGACGCAAAATTCGGCAGCAGGAAATGGCGAGTTCCGCCAAGCTGTATGGATATTTCTTATTAGACATCCCGTAACCTGGGACGCGACAACAGAGCAGAGATGTATAGTACTAACACCGTGGGTCACGATAATGCATGGTGAGGTCTCTGGTTGGGGGTACAGCCAGCCACGTAATGTGATGCCATCACACGCGCGAAATTCGATATCTCGTCGTGGGAGACATGATTGAAACCGGGCGCGGTCCTATGTCAAATAAAGTGGATGGATAGAAATTTAAGAAGATTTGCCAGTTCGTCAAGTATCGATGAATGAGCTGGTTGACTGCATGTTGGGACACGCACTTTGAGCCTATAAACTAGGAAAGAGATTCAAGTGAAAGCCAATCCGATGTTAACAGGAAAAGGTTATGCTGGAGGTCTGATCTGTCAGCAATATGCTTAAACGCCGTCACGTAACCTACGTTTAGTAATCCAGTGCTGTTTGGTAATTCTCCCGGATATGATAACATGTATTTACAGCATTGAAATTAGACGTTAGCGCACGGACAAGGCAGGTGACCATAAACCTCGGCACTTGTGTAAGTCTGTGAATGACCAAACGTAAAATAATCAGGGGTCGACTATACATTGATGACTTGGTTACAGGTCGCTCAGAACACAAGACACACTGTCGCTCCAATATCTAAATCACTTTTACTTGTTCTATCCCTTTGCCGTTTCGAACTCTTCTTTACGAATGCTTCTAGATACACACAATGCCTCGCATCGTTAGTCATGTCTCCGGTGCACAATGGAAGAAGGATGGCCCGCAGTCACCAACCCAAAAGTTCTTCATGGAATATGTCGATACTGTTGATTCCAGGGGCTACGACAGCGGCTCCGGGCTCAAGTTCTACTCCAAGGATGTGATCTTTCATAACCAAAACAATGCCGTCTACCACGGAGGAGATGAAATGTGGGCGTGGATGAAGAAGCTCTTTGACGTGTTTGAGCGCATCCAGCACGACTGGATCCACCTTGTGGAGATTGAGCGTGATAATGGGACTAGCCAGATATACACTCAGAATATACGCAACCTTTGGCTTCGCGGGAACAAGGAACTCGAGCCGACTGTAAGCATCCCTCTTACCATGATTGCAATTATCGGGAAGAGTGGAGGCGACGAAATCCCGGAGGGGCTACATTTTAAGGGTTTCTGGCTCTACTGGGATACGGCCCTTCATTTGCCTCATCTCCCTAAGGATGCTGTTGTTTTTAAGACCGCGAATGTCTTACACGGGGATAAGGACTCGGCCGAGGACTAAGGGTTCTATGGTAGTAATCTCATTGAGTACGACGCCTCTGCTTCCCTGATAGCTTTCCTTGACTATGTCGCCACGTGAAGTCAACGTAATAGATTTACTCGGCGTGCAATAATCGTTCCTTTCTAGCGCTTGGATGCCTGGAAAGATATTCGGATGCAGTTCGAGATATCGGTACAAGCTCATCCATTGAAGTCAAAAGACTGAGAGTTTACTCCATGACGCGGGATTATTTTTCAATGCTTCTAATATCTTGCTCTTTCTAGTTTCCTCATGGCGTGCTATGCCATCTACTGGTAATAGGTCGACTAGACATCGCTTTGATCCCAAAACATCTTCTGTAAACTTCACAATGTCGTCTAAGAGGCGCTCCGGATGAGCGAGCACGAACACTAAGTGGTTTGGATTAGCCATTCTTTACAGAGTGCCGAGAGTTAGAAACTCAACATGTCCTCCATCATCATATATCGTCAGTTTCGTTCCAGGAACTGTCTTTTGAACAAGCTCTGCGCTCACTTCAGCGGGCACTTCTATGTCGCTACCGCCATGAATAAGAATAAATGGCTTCTTGAGTATTTGCCTAGAATAATTTGATGACCTGAGATACGTCTTCGCGAGTATAAATTTGCAGGCAGCGTTCGACGGCGAAGAGCTCAGCGTCGAAAAACATGGTTTCGAAAAACGCAACCTGTTTCTCGGTGACCGAATCGGAATTTGAATCTCCGAAGGGCCCCTTGAAGCCGTTGGCAATGAAGTTTGGCCTATCCTGTCGCAGAGCCATGATGGTTGCATCCCATGTGCTCCGTGGTATAGCTTTCGGATTCTGCGGCGAGGCTGTATTACACGGTAGACACATGCTTATCCAGGTCATGCCCTTCGACATTGTTAGGTCAAGGGATTCGTAAAGGTAGCCTGTGATATGACTGACAAACCAGAGGGGGTATGTAATAGACGCTGCTTGAACTTTGAAAGGAAGCGAGGATTCATAGCATAGATTTATAGGTTTAGGTCAGTAATGGGATATCCAAACGGTCTAATTGATATCGCGCTTTACCTACAAAACACCAAAGTTGAGGGCCGCTGAGGTGAATGCGATGCCGATCATCCACTTATTCCGAAAGGGGGTTTTCGGAGTTCGGACCTGATTACTATCCAACAGATTGTGACAAAGTCAATTACTCAGCGGTATGCAGATAAACATTCCAACGATCGCTTGTAATATCTCTCCAAAAAGGTGCCATTTTTAGTCTCTTTAGTACCGTGTAAAGTATCCCGCTTCAAAATGGTTTTGCAGTACAGTGTCTTTTTCAGCAAACGCGACTCGGCCACTCGCTCAGGGCCGCCGGCCACGACCACCTTAGATGGGTGCCCACTTCTTCAACGCTGATATATGGCGACAAAGATGCTGTTTTAGTGGACGCCCAGTTGACTTCCCAAGCGTCGAATGAACTCCTGAATTGGGTTGTTAAGAGCGGCAAGAACATCACTCATATCTATGTTACACATGCCCACGGCGACCATTTCTTTGGCGCCGCGCCCATCCTGGAGCGTTTTCCCAGTGCCATCATGGTCACGATACCGGAAGTTGTGAGCAGGATGAGGCTAGAGACAGCGCCAGCGCGTCTGGCCGGGCTTTGGGAAAAGCTGTTTCCGGGCCAGATTTCGCCGACCTTACGCCTTGCCGAACCTCTTGAGCGAGATCACCTTGAACCAGAAGGGGAGAGGCTGGAAGTTGTCAGGACAGGTCACACAGATACTGATGACACGACTACTCTCTGGGTTCCCTCCATCAAGCTTGCCGTGACTGGGGATGCGGTATACGCAAATACTCATCCGTATTTGGGAGAGACCGGAACGCCTGCCAAGCGAAAGGAATGGATCGAGGCTTTGGATACCATTGCTGCACTGGAGCCCAGTCATGTTGTAGGTGGACATAGTGACCCAAGCCGCCCATTTGGTCATGATGCAATTGGGGATACCAAGACATATTTAGAGGTCTTTGAGAAAGCTACTGCTGAGACCACGACAGCTAAAGAGCTGTACACTTACATGATGGAGTTGTACCCTAACCGCCTTAACCCTGGGTCTCTATGGGCGGGTATTGTTTTAGTTTATAACCTATAGCTTGATGCAATGTAATAGCTAGACAGCGCGTTTTAGCTACAGGCTGCACTTCTGGGTCTGGAGCTACCAGTCAGGAGGTGATGCTCGAACCGACCTCAAGCGCACAGTGCTTTGTTGTCAACCATCGGAGTGGTAGTCACGTAAGCGGCTAGTGGCAGTGTTGACGTGAATAACTTGTAGGTTAGAAGTGTCAATTGCAGTTAAGACTTGTGCTGTGAGCTTATTCCGGTAAAGAGAGCCTAGAGTGTAGAACTCGTAGGCCTGTTTGACCCGCACTCTCATGCCTCTTGTGTACGACATAGTACAGAATCTCCACATAATAATCCGCATCTCGCTCTTTGCCTTAAATAGATGACCGCAGAGTGACGGGGTAAGGTATGCGTTTTGTGGGTATTTGACAAATATCTCACCATACCATTGGGAATCGATCTCAGGGTCCGGCAGAGGCTCAGCAGGAGGCTTCGTCAGAAGGGGAGCTTGCTGCAAGGCAAGGCTTACAAGCCTGTGTCCATGGTTATCAGAGATTGAACTGCTTTATTGGAGCGTAACTCACGCATCACAGCTATAAAGCGCCCACGCTGTAACGACATTGCCGTCGCATGTTCTTTCGGATGAGCCTGGAATAGGAGTATCGAAAAGGTTGAGTTGGTTTCCCATAGAAACTGAAATAATCCTATAGACTTGGCCTATCTCATTCTCACCTAAGCCAGAAAAGGTTGTGGAATTCGTTGTAGATGATACCAGCATGGATAGTTGTGATACGCGATTCCAGAGCCTCTAGCTCCTACAGAAGTTTTTCTTCGGCAATGAAGCAGTAGGTGAGAGTCTTGGGATTCCAATACTCAGCGCGGTCTGGTAACGGATAACAGATCTGGGAGGATGTCAATTCGTGGGTGATATGATCGCATTATTAGAGAACAAGCTTATGAAGTAAGGGAACGTTCAAGGGCATTAGTTTAGGGCAGGTTGTTTAGCAACCTAGGTAGTATAGGCCTTGAACATGAAGAAACGTATAAGTAATGAGTGACTAGAAGGACCAAAACGTAACGCGGATAGCAGTCAGGGATGTAAGAGGGGCCGTTGCGGGATGGGTTCGGGCTGTGGAGTTCGCATAATTAAGGATGAGCACTAAGCGGTACGGGTTAGCCTTGCGTAAGAGCCATAAATTGCAAACTTACCGTGTCTCAGCTGACCCTCCAGCAACCAGCTTCTGAACAAGCTTTGAGCTCGTTTCAGTCAGTACTACTGTGGCGTTCGCCATGTGCTTGCGGAACCGCGACCTCTTCATACCACAGACGCTCCCACCAACATCTGTCCGCTGTTTTTTTTTCTCACTCGCTAGTCTAGTCTAGGAAATGCGGGCATTGTCAAATCAGCGCTAGCTATTTCCGAGCAGACAATGCTTTGTTTGCGTCAGCCACTAATTACCTCGGTTGCGAGAACAAGCCTTGGCATCTTCTGTCTAGCCCCTTGTTGTCTGACTTGATCATTTCTTAATCCTTATCTGCCGCTGGACAGCTCACCAATGGAAGCGAAATACCACAATCTGACGCAACTATCAAGACTACGTTGTCCTAAATGATCTAGCACAATCAAGCTGGTTTTAAATACCTTATACGTCTAGGGAAAGTTGCTCTGTCGCCATTCTCAGCTTGAATTAGGCTCTGGACGGAGTACACAGATCGGAAATCAATGACCTGACCTGCACGCCATGATAAGTATGCCAACTAAAGAATTGGTAATGCTACATAGTGTAAAGTTTATTTCGAGTACGCCTTTTACATATTCCACCACCAACATTCACTGGCTGACTTTACGCTAGCTAGGGACCCTGCCCGCGGCTGCGTTCCCCGATTTGTTGGAGGAAAGACTGCTTTAGACAGAGGCCGACAGCCCAGACTTTTCCCGGGCTTTGGGCTGGGGATTCCAGCCCAAAATCTGGCGATCAGACGCGCCTTCTCAGCCCTGGTGCACCGACATTTGCCAGGTCGATCGACACCATGTTTTCGTTTTAGAGCTAACTTGCTAGCTATCATGATGCTGCCCGAGTCATGCCCCGTCTAACCGAGCCACTTTGGGCCCCACTGCCCACAGTGTCAGCGTTCAACTCCAGATATTATAAGGTTGGCGGCCTGTGCACTAACAAGGGGGTAAACACGAGGGGTTGATCGAGCCCCTAACACTAAAAACTCAGTTAAATGCTCTGCGCTCGTTCCCGCTCGTTCACTCAATGCAACACTCTAATCCATCCATCCAGTTTGGAGGTTTACCACTATGGCGTATGGTACCGTTAATTATCGGTCTGATGCCAACCTTTCAAACATTCTCATCGTCCCTCACGCAACGCTCAGCGCTGTTGCTACCATCTTGGTTGGCTTGCGCTTATATACCGCACGACACATTACAAAGACCAAGTGGTGCACCAGTGAATACGTTTCCATAGCCGCGCTTGTGAGTATCTTGATACCAGGTGCTGGATGAAGCATGACTGATTAGAAAGGTCGCAAACCATATCCTTCTCATTGCTGAAGGGGTCGGTTAGTATCCTGTTCTATCTTCGTGTTCAATTGAATGACGCTGACAGAGCATTGAAGCTGTGCATTTCGGCTATGGACAAGATATCGCCAAAGTTGCAACCGAGTTTCCTGGCGGTGTTACCAACTTCCTCAAGGTATGCGCCAAATCTATCCTCTTTGCTTCCGTATTGAATGCAGAAATCTCATGTTTCATCGCTAGGTCGTCGTTGTGATCGAGGTCACATATGGCATAGCATGTCCATTATCCAAGATTTCAGTCCTTGCTATGTACTATCGCATCTTCTCGGCATCTCGCCTTCTTCGTTATTCCACATGGGTTATGGTGTCAATGATGGCTGGATGGGGAATTGCTGTCGTCTTGGTTAGCAGTATGTCCTTTCTGTCCCCTTGCATCCTCGATATATTGTACTGACTCGTCATTGCAGTCTTTGCCTGCATACCGATCCGCGGGTCTTGGGACAAATCTATACCGAGCAAATGCATCGACAGCAACAAGTTCTTCGTTGGCATTACGATTCCGAATATCGTTTTTGATGTCCTCACCGTCGCACTCCCGGTTCGCGAGCTCTGGAAATTACAGATGAACAGAAACAAGAAATGGGCCATAACTACCATGTTTGTACTAGGAGGCAGGTATGTATCAGACTGCTCACCAAGATTGACTTCAGATCACGTATAATAACATTCCTGTCCACCAGTGTTGTCCTTGCCTCTATCGCTCGCCTCGTTTGCTATCTCATCTACCAAACAGCAGAGAACATCACCCAGACTCTCATCTTTGGCCACACTGCCTCGTCCCTCGAACTATGCCTTGCCATCATCGCAGCTTGTCTGCCACCGTGTGCGCCCCTTCTAAAGCGCGTGTTGGGTGGTGTGATTACGTCTGTGACGAAGGACACGGGGTCCGGGAAAACGAACACGCTGATTACGATTGGTCAGAAGTCCAGCCGCCGAGGTATCACCACGACAACTATTGATACAGGGGAAGCCATGGACGGTTCTTTTGAGCGGCTTGATGATGCTGGAAGTTTTCAAGGCTCGACTGATGGATTGTATTATGATAGGTCTGCTGGGGCAGATACGAGAAAGGAGAAAAGAACCCAGACGCATATAAGACGTCAAGTAGATGTAGACATCCACGTTGAGGATATCCCGATGAGGAACCTTTAGTAGGCTTAAGATATAATGCATTTTCCATATTTCAGTTACAAATAGAACGATAGGAACTGTTTGGCTCAGAGATATATATGTTTTTGCAGTCATGTGCTGAATCCGGCGCTGGCTCTAACAGAGTCAGAAACCTCCTTGCCCGAGGTGACAGTCATTCCAAGCTCGGTTGTCTCCTCCGTTGAACCGACTTCTACTAGGTTCTCTCTGCTGGAATAAGCTCACAGCCACAAGTCTCAACCGCAAATCTTCTACATCGTCGTCCTTGAGCACAATGTCAAGGGTGCTAAAGAAAGTGTTGCTATGGAGAATGACGATGATCTCGTAGAGCTCCTTGAAAACGACAATTGCGCGCTATTCCTCCGGTACATACCTACTATTGCTAAGTTTACGCGGTATGAGAATCGGGATTCTAGATGGAGATTAATGGTCTTATAAATTAATAAAAGCCCTGCTAAGTAATTGCTATGATGAATTCTGTAGCCATATCCCCCTATCATAGTATACTATAAAAACAACATTAACCAGACAATCTGCTACAGCATTTAAATCATGTACATATATTAATTAGCCAAACTGGCACTAGCTCGGTTTAATAAGTCTCTCAAACTATCCTTATATGCATTCTGGAATCTTTCATCCAACTTCAAAAAGTCGATGGCATTTCCAGCTAGCATCATTGCACGTTGTTCCATTGAAAGAAACTCAGACAATGATCCATCAGACGTCAACATCTTGCCAGCTTCAGGGACTTCGCCAAGTGGGAAAGGATAGTCGCTTCCCATCAGGATGCGATCGACTCTTATCTTCTTGCAGAGGTAAGCCAAGAGATCTGGGTCATGGACTAAGCTGTCTATCCAGAGATTGTCGCCTGAGCTAAGGTGATCTGAGGGACTTCGACCACCTGCTCTTGAAGCGACCAAGTCTGGCCTGCAATTGTACCCGTGTTCAATTCTTCCCATAAGAGTTGGGAATGCTCCTCCTGCGTGAGCGAAGCAGAAGCGCAATCGGGGGTATCGCAGGAGGAGACCTGAGGATGTCAAGGCCAGCATCGATAGGGCTGTCTCACATGGCCTAATGGTGAAACAGTTAGTATCCTAAAGAAATACACGGTTATGGGAAGGGAAAACTACATACATTCCGATCAGCCAAGAAGACCAATACTGACCCCATCGATGTTCATTCTCTTTGAGCAGAGAGTAGCCCAGCGGATGGACAAAGACTGGCATATCTAACTCTTCGCAAGCAGCCCAAAATGGGTCCAACCTAGGGTCGTCAAGGTTCATTTCACCAATCGTCGTTCCGATCTCGACGCCTTTCAGTCCGAGGTCGTATTTCGCTCGCTTCAGCTCCTCCACAGATGCTTGCACGTCTTGTAGTGAAACTGTCGCAAGACCAACAAATCGGGTCGGGTATTCTGTGCACACCTGTGACAGGTGATCATTCAGTGCCCGGGCTAGTTGGGCGACCATTTTGCCTGGCTTGTCGTAGAAGAATAAGATCGGAACTGTGCTCAATACTTGCACGTGGACACCAGACTGGTCCATGTCCCTTAGGCGTACTTTTGGGTCAAAACAGTTATCTTGGACGGTTCGGAAATGTTTGGAATCGACATAGATATCAACTGATTCTCCATCCACTGGCGATGGCTTCAGTTCAATCCATGAGTTCGATTGAGTTCCACTTTGTTCAGAATCAGATAGCCGTGGTAAGGTCCGTGGCATGACATGTGTATGAAGATCAATGCGATAAAACTTATTGTCGGTCATCTCAGATGAGTCCCTGCCTTCAGGTTTGATACCATTACTGCAGCCTTTGCATTGAGTCGTCATCGTCAGCGTGTCAACTGCCATTGTGTATGGATGTGAGAATGTTCTTGAAGTGGTAGCCAAGTTTGGTACGCGGCCCCGATATGTCTTTGGACATGAATATTTGGCGTCTTTGATATGTTATATCATTTCGGAAAAGCTGAACTTCTGATTGCGTGGCCAAGCTCAGTATCCGACGGGCGGCCCGCGCATGCAAGAGTGGGGATGGAACGAACCACCAACGATCTATCTGCCGGCGGATCTACCATAAACAAGATGTGGCTTGCTGAGACGTCAATGCGGGGCATAGCCAATCACTCTCGCGAGATTTTATCGGTAGATCTTCACGAGTGGGAGATTTAGAGCTATATCCAGGTCGTTGTAGGGGTCAGGTAGCAGGATTGTTGATGCCGAGCTAATAGAGTTTGTCCATATCCGATCACCCTAACAAAGCGGGCCGATTGCCGAAGTCATATAACTTGAGGCTTACTATAGGAAGTCCCCGATGGAACACTAAATGCTCTTTCATTTTTTAAGGGAAGAGGGTAGGGACTCTGGGGTACGCAAGGCTATACGGTGAGTTATTCAAGGTTGAATTCCACATGAAATTATTCAAGTAGTATAATCATGAACTCGCCATCTACCAATAGTGACATACCGGATCTGAGATAGCCCATCTACTGCGAAGTGCACTACATTGGTAGATGCAGAGTCCTCACAACAGTAAAAACATCTCGACTATAGTTCCCTCCTTCTCGCCCCGTGCCCGAGTTCTTCATCCCACCAAAAGGTGTACTCAGCTCCCTGACCAACCAGCAATTCACCCAAACAAGCCCTGCGTCAAGTTGCTCACCGACGCGTCTCATTCGTGCACCATCCTTTGTCAAGAGAACGGCAGCTAGTCCATACGCACTATCATTCGCCAGCCGGACACACTCTTCCTCAGTTTCGAACCTGGTGATAGTGACGACGGGGCCGAATATTTCGTCTTGCATGATTCGTGATGAGGTACTGACGTCCGTTAAGACTACTGGCTCTACCCAGTAGCCGTTACTGGGTTCGAGAGGCGGCACAGATCCTGTAATGAAAGTGACATTCTCCTCTTTTGCCAATGCGAGATATGATACGATCTTGTTATAATGCTGTAACGAGGCCACAGCGCCTGTACGATCGCCACATTTGTAGTTTGCCTCGACATAAGCCTTGAATGAACCGACGAATGAATCGTAGATACTAGACTGAACGTAGATGCGAGAACCACATAAGCAGATCTGATGAAGTCAGTGTCGAGAATCCCAATCGGGTATGTATCTGCAGGTCTTACCTCTCCCTGATTCTCAAACGCCGCTGTTGCTGCTGTCTGGACTGCTTTGTCGAGATCCACATCATCAAACACCAAAGTCGGGTTCTTGCCACCCAACTCGAGGGAAATATGCTTGTAGATCTGATCCGCTGTATCTCTTCGGATCTTGATCCCTGTAGCTGTACTCCCAGTGAACGAGACGCCCTTGACAAGCGGACTCTGTACAAGTCGAGAGCCTGTAGTAGCTCCGTCGCCAAATACTATGTTGATAACACCAGGCGGAATCTCTGCCCGCCGAAATATCTCGCAGAGCAGGAATGCAGACATGGAGGTGAACTCTGAAGGTTTCGCGACTGCTG
Source organism: Fusarium brevicatenulatum (assembly GCA_013363135.1). Taxonomy (NCBI): domain Eukaryota; kingdom Fungi; phylum Ascomycota; class Sordariomycetes; order Hypocreales; family Nectriaceae; genus Fusarium; species Fusarium brevicatenulatum. Next base: position 35,342 of record JABEEJ010000475.1, on the reverse strand, counting down.
TGCAGCCAAAGGCAAGGCACGGAGCGATCTTCCAGGTTAGTAAGTACAAGGGCATGTTCCAGGGAGAGATGAGCGCAAACACGCCGGTTGGTGAGCGATGCTCGTAGGTGAGAGCGACTCCATCGATCATTCTTACTGCGTTCTCCTGGTGTAGAATAAAAGTCGAGAAGTATCTAAAAGATACCTAAATTAGCGAGATCTAGTCTAGAGTTGAGTCTTGTTTACCTGAAATTTGTCGCAGCCCGGTCTACTTCGACTCTCGCCCTGGCCAGAGTTTTGCCCTGATCTATGCTCTCCCAAACCGCAAGCAGTTCCTTGTTCTCTTCTATCAAGCCCGCCACACGCTCCAGCAGCTTGGACCTGAAGGCAGCTGTCGTTCTCGACCATGTTTTGAACGCATCAGTAGCAGCCTGAAGCGCGTGGTTAACCTGAGCGGTGCTACTGATTGGGACCTTGGCGAAGGATTTGCCCGTCTTGGGATTGATGGAATCAACGTAATTCGCTGCCGAAGAGGTATCGAATTCATTAGAGACATAGTTTTGTAGAGAAAGTCTCACTGACACGTTGTCTGAAGAGATGAAGCGCTCGGCAGACTCCAAGGTCTGGACTCCCCAGACAGTTTTGATGGGAGAGTCTGGCATTTGTGCTGCGATTGGTTCTATCCTTGCTCTGGTTGTTGGTCGGCTAGGTATGGGTCAAAAGATGCTACAGTGTATTTAATTGAAGACAGAAAACTATCACATTGAAGACGGTGACAACCGGTAACGGCGCCGACTCGGAACTAATGACGGTTGTTGTCAAGATCGGGGAAGCTGGTGGCGGCCCGAATCCCGGCTCATCCACAAAGTGTCGGCAAGCGGGTAGCCACCACTTAACTAACCCAACGATGGGCAATTTAACATCCTCTCAGTAAATATTAACGATTGACTCTTCAAAAAAGTTGAATCCACAGTATCAACAAACAAAGTCATTCAAAATGTCGTCACCAAACGGCGAACCCTTCTTTCTCCCAGCTGAAAGGGCTCAATCGCTCGCCAACTATCCTCACGCCAGAATAATACCTCAATCAGCCAAAACCATTTTCGTCTCTGGCACATCATCACGTCGCGGCGATAACACAGTCGTCGGCTGCACCACAGACGCCGACGGAACGCACCACCTTGATATTTCCCTACAGACAGAAGCGGTGCTACAAAACATCGGAGCCATCATTGAAGGGGCAACAAATGGCGCTTGCGGACTGCAGAATGTGGTCAACGCGACTGTTTTCTTGACCGACATGAAAGATTATGCTGGGATGAACAAGGAGTGGAATAAAGTATGGCCGGACAAGACGAAGGCGCCTGCGAGGACGTGTATACAGGTTGCGGCTTTGCCGAATGAGAGGTTGAACGTGGAGATTCAATGCACTGTTTTGTGGGCGGAATAGCTGTTGATTCCTGGCATGCGATTGGGCACTATGAACTCGGCTTCTGAGAGTGATATCCAATTGTTATGCGATAGTAAAAAGAGATCTGCAACTATCCTTGTCACGATATGCCGATTAGCCGGTCATTGGTTGTCAAGATTGTAGATAACTATCAGAAGATAAGATAAAGACCCTTTCTAATTGCACTGAACCTACGGAGTACGGAGCACTCCGTACTATAAACTAGAGATGAATTATACTTCTTTGGGCAGGTGAATAATGGCATTCAACTTACGATCTTCAGATCCAATACCTACCTCCCTAACTAGGTGCATCAGGCCTTTTACTTATTTACCTATCAATGGGCTATCTACAAAACGTGCCGGCAATTATGTGCCGGCTGGTAGTGACTTGCAGCACTTGTCAAAGGACCTTTGTCCGGCACATCACACTGAGGCCGGCTATAAGACTAGATTGGGCCAATTGAGCGCTTGTATCGGTCGCCCAACTAAGCAAGATTACCGACTATACAATTGACGATTATGTATATAATATCGTGCCGAGGGCTTTCACAAGTACACCAACATCATCTAATAGAATTTATTCTGGCCTAATCATGATGCTTAAATCTCTTCTCTTGGCCTCTGGAGCCATTCGTGCTGTTCATGGTTGGGGTGTTTTGGGCCATGCGACGGTTGCCTATATCGCTCAGCACTTTCTCGACGATGACGTTGCTTCCTGGTAAGCTCATAATACTTCGCTGTCAGACTCACATGTACTGATACCAGAATAGGGCACAGGGTGTTCTGGGCGATACCTCAGACTCATACCTTGCCAACATCGCCTCGTGGGCTGACACCTACCGCACAACCGCAGCTGGCAAATGGTCAGCCCCTCTACACTTTATCGATGCAGAGGACAGCCCGCCAACAAACTGCAACGTGGACTATGATCGTGACTGCGGCAGTTCTGGATGCTCCATCTCTGCTGTTGCCAACTACACTCAACGTGTAGGAGATAGCCGTCTGACAAAAGCAAATAAGGCTGAGGCTCTCAAGTTTCTTGTGCACTTTTTGGGCGATATTACTCAGCCGCTGCATGGTGAGGCCTACGAGGTGGGCGGAAACGATATTAAGGTTACCTTTAACGGGTACTCTGGTGATAATCTGCATTCTGACTGGGACACCTACATGCCTGAGAAACTGATTGGTGGTCATGCCCTGACTGACGCGCAATCGTGGGCAAACACGCTCATCTCCGATATCGTGTCTGGCTCTTACAAGTCCAAAGCTGCTTCTTGGATCGCAGACAGCGACGTGACTGATCCCATCACATCAGCTACGGCATGGGCCTCAGATGCTAATGCTTATGTCTGCACCGTTGTCATGCCCAATGGTGCTGCAGCCCTGCAGACAGGCGATCTCTACCCGACCTATTATAACTCTGTGATCCCGACCATCGAACTGCAGATTGCCAAGGGCGGGTATCGATTGGCTCATTGGCTGAACAGCATTTACTCTGCCAAGATTGCGACTCGTTCTGTGCACAAGCTGAATGCACGAAAGCCACTGCCTGACTTGATGGGACGAGATCTGCTTCCTGCGGCACGTCCTTTGAGCCGGGCTAAGTTGGCGAGGGAGGCAATGAGTGGAAGTTGCTGTGGATCAGGGCATTCTCATTAGATTTTATTTAGCGGGAGGATCATGATTGAGTTAGAGAAGCTCAGGCTATGTGTCTAGTACTATTTACATCGATATGGCTAATAGCTAGCCGTAACCTCAATCTCAACATCAGTGTTCAAAGGCAGCTGATAGACAGCCACACAAGTGCGGCACTTAGATGTGAACATCAGTCAAAGAATAGAGGTAAAGGATTTATTTAGTATTACTTACAGGTTTGGGCTCAGTAGGAAAGAACTCATCCCACGCGATATTAAAGGCGGCAAAATCCCCCATGTCGGTCAAGAAGACATTGGCCTTGACTACGCGGTCTAGGCTACTGCCAGCAGCTTCGAGCACGATTTTGAGGTTCTTGAGTGCCATGCGGGCTCTGTCCGTGACGGTACCGGCAACCAGATCGTCGGTTGCTGGATCAATGCCGACGGAACCGCTGCAGTAGACCATGCCATTGTATTTGACAGCTTGGGAGAACTGGGGGAGAGGTGCACAGGCGCCGGCCGTGTAGACTGCTTCAAAACTGGGCATGGTGAAGGGTGAGAGGACTCGGTGGAACGGAAATGTTTGGTATGAGCGTTTCACCGCGAAAAGAGTAATCGTGCAACTGGGAGTTTTTTTTAGTCAAGATTCACGGAATTTCACAACGTATTGAGATTAAATACTGTGTTACTGCCGCTTCTACCTCTTAAACTGTATACATATCCCAAAACAGTATTTTACGCGGCAGATGTTGTAAACTAGAGCCATCACCAGTCACGTCTTCCTTGACAGGCTCCACTACCCTGGAGTGGAGAGATTTTTGCAAGGCAAGAAACTCCAAGTTGAAAAAGCTGCAGTCGTGATGGGGCTAGCCTAGGCCAAAGAAAGCAAAGTAAGCGGCGCTACCTATCTTTGGCATCGTTCATGTGGATCTCTAGATCATCCCGGCACATGCCGAGGAGTCAAGTGGGCCAGAAAAGACGCCGTCGGCTAACGCAGTGCAATCGTTGACCAATGGACAAGCCGTCGAACATCTAGGCTTCGCTCGATCTTGACATTCATCGCATCAAGGGCGTAGGCCACTTGTGCGAATTGACATTTAGTTTAGCGATGGGTTCGGATATTTAAGCATCCCTTCTGGAGCCTCCAACTTGAACACCAAACCAAGCAAACACACGCATATCAGAACATACATACAGTTGCCATCTAAGCATTCATCATGGTTCACATCACCCCCTTCGCCGTGGAGCAATGGATGGACGCCTACGAAACCACCCCAGGCGTTCTCAACGTTGCTGAGACATGCGCTGCCTCCGTGTCCATCGATGACCTAGTCGCTATGTCCAGCAGTCCCGCCAAGAGCCCCATCGACACGAGCATCAAGCTCACGTACGGCGCGATCCCAGGGTCTCAGACACTTCGTGAGCGCATCGCTGCTCACTGTAGCACTGAAAGCGTGCAGCTTGCGCCCGAGGATGTCATTGTCACTCAGGGCGCTATCGGGGCTAACTTCTTGGCTTTGTATACGCTGACAGGTCCTGGTGACCATGTCATCTGCGTTTATCCGACGTATCAGCAGCTTTATGACTCTCCTCGTAGTCTAGGGGCTGAAGTTACTTTGTGGAAGTTGAAGAAGGAGAATGGTTTTGTGCCTGATGTCGATGAACTGGCTGGTTTGATTAAGCCGAACACCAAGGTACGCATTGCTGCCCTCTATTACTCTGTATAGCCTTAGATACTGACAAGTTAGATGATCATCATTAACAACCCCAACAACCCGACTGGCGCACCTATACCAAACAGTGTTATCGACCGTATCGCCAAGGTCGCAGAGGATAAAGGTATCATCCTCTTCTCTGACGAGGTATACCGACCGCTCTTCCATGGCGGTGCCTCTGGCGGCGATCACACTGAAGTGCCCAAGCCAGTGACAACGCTAGACTACCAAAAGACCATCGCAACGGGATCAATGTCCAAGGGCTACGCACTAGCAGGTATCCGCGTCGGATGGATCGCCAGCCGAGATCGCTCCATCATCTCTGACATCATGCTAGCCCGCGACTACACCACCATCAGCGTCTCCCAGATCGACGATCAGGTCGCCAGGTTCGCCTTGTCACCTGAGGTCAAGCCCGCCTTGGTGCAGCGGAATATAACACTCGCCAGGACAAACGCAGCCATCCTCAAGGACTTCATGGACCGGTACAAGTCTGTTTGTTCGTGGGTGGAGCCCAAGGCCGGCACTACAGCTTTCATCCGCTTTAATGACAAGAATGGGGATCCTGTGGATGACGTCAAGCTTTGTCTTGATTTGTTAGAGAAGGCTAAGCTACTGTTTGTTGCGGGATCTCGCTGCTTTGGGGGTGATGCGGATTTCAAGGGTTATGTTCGTATGGGCTATGTGTGTGAGACGGATGTGTTGGTTGATGGTTTGAAGGAGCTTGGAGCTTATATTGATAACGTCTTGCTGTAAAGTTACTGTTAAATACGGTCCTGCTATGGCTTTGCAAATGTAACACAATCATGTACGCGGGATACTAAGGCGAGCCGGTAGTCATCTGTCATTACAGCTAGAGATTCTTTTAGGCACTTGTTGGGTAAGAGGAATCATTACGTAAGATTAAATCGCAAGCAAGGTGCGTCCGAGCGATACTCCGTGGTTTCTATAAGTACGGGAAAGCCCGCTGCTTATAACAGAAATCTGGTAAATCCTTTATATTCACAGCCTACCTTACAACGTTCAACGATACTTACCCTTATCCCCAATGACATCTCCTCGATAAAGCCACAAAATAGAGGAGCTGGGAATTTCCGAGGCAGCGTCAAAAGTCGTTAACTGGCAGAGACCCTGCAAGCTGGAAATAGAGCTTACCCACCATTACGCCGCCAAGATCTACTCCTCTGGGTCCGTTGTACAAGGTCATTTAGCTATTTCACCCGCTGCTGATATTTGCGCTTCCGCCATCACTGTCTCACTTGATGGCGTTACGACGATTCGCACAGTCGGTCAAAAGCTAACAACTACGGCTGTACATCGCTTCCTAAAGATGTACTTGATTTCGGCCGATATTCTCAAGTTGGTCGGAACAACACTCACAAAAGGTCACTCGTACAAAATACCCTTTGAATTCACTTTACACCATCTATTGGACTCAATGGCGTGTACGCACGATACCGTATCAACGTGTGTGAGGCGCGTGATGTGAGCCATCAGCTGTGGGAGCTATCAACTCACACAGACAAGCATTTATTGCCTCCTCCAACAGTAGGAAAATACTTGGATCGAGGTGACATGAGTCCTGGGGTTGTCGAGGTTAAATATGGAATCAATGCCTGCGTCACATCGACCCCATCTCTGGATACGGCTCACAGTCAAGACTTCTCGGCCAAGAGAACAATACGGTTCATTCCAAGGTTAAGCGAGAGCCCGACTCTACACGTGTCGCCGACGAACCCGCGATATAAACTGCGAGACACGAAATCTCATGGGAGCAACCCGCTCAAGCGTCCGTTTGGGTCCATCAGTGCCGCAGCGATGCAACCTGAACCACTTCATCTTGAGGTGTATGGCATCGTGATTAAACCTACGTTCATTGATGTCGCATTGACATTCAATCCTGAAGTTCAGGGGGTCACGCCTCCGAAATTAGACTGCATATCTCTTTTGCTCCGATCCTACACCTGGCATCAAGCGGATCCATACCAAGCATTCCCTAACCAGAATGAAAAGCCCAGCCTCAAGCAGCCATTCACCGCAAAAATTGCACTGACCGTCGACTGGTCGCAAATCTCCTGGGCACGACATGACAACCTCGGGCTAGAGGACAAGAATCCAGGAAACTCGTCTGCGGAGTTTTACAGTTCCACGCTGCAGGTACCACTGTCTGTATCGATCGGTAATAATACCATTTTACCTACATTCTATTCATGTGTCATCTCTAGGACTTATGATGTGCGCTTGCGTCTTGGATTCAAGGAGGGATATTTGACAATTGTGGCACCTCTCCAAAATATAGCTGATCCTTGAATCACAATGATTTAGGAAAATGGTATGTAGTAGAAATACTACAGTTATTAACTGAGGAGTAAAGAATATCTTTGTGTAACACATGTTCACGTCGAGGTTGTTGTGAGTGTCTACGTAAGTAACACATTACCTCCTGTTTGAAACACCAATTCCAGCCCATCATCATTACGTTCGGGCGGTGCGGCCCAGCGGCTCTTTAGTAGCGCGATGGCAGTACCGCTGTTTCCAAACCCTCCACTCTCCTCCCAGATTCTACATAAAACCGACTCGAAAAAGCACTGCACACTGGGCTCGGCCATGCAGCCAATGATATAGAGTGGCCAGACCAGGCCCCGGAGAGGAACAGCTTGGGGCCAGTCCTTCAGGACAATGACCGACTCTGTAATAGCATCCTTAACTTCGGGAAGAGATGCCCAGGGCCCGGAGACTATTGTACTTGACAAGACTAGCGACGCAAGTGCGAAAATGTGCGAGACGTATGGAGCCGGTAAAATATTACCACGATTAGTATTTCCTCCCTATTCAAGTTTAAGTTGTTAGCTATGTGTTAGTAGAGCTTGATAATGCTTCCAGAACTCACCTTTGTAGTTTGCTTCAGTTCCGCGATGCCGTCTTGTAGTCTCTTCTCTATCCTTTGGCCCCTTCTCACTAACTCCGGCACGCTTAAGGCCCCTTTCTGCTTCATATCCTTTTTCCATGCTTTAAGATGAGCCAAATCTCCGATTGCAATCATGACCCAGTTGTAACAGCCCATCAAGTCCTCCATTGCGAGATCTGGCCCCTCTAGCCATTGTCGATAAGGTATCCGTGGGACACGCCCTGTCGTTGCACATGCCAGGATGTCATGCCACAAAGCCTCAGCGATGAGAAAATTGAAATCAGCTTGCAATCGACCATCATCACCAGGCAAAGAAGTGATTGGAGAAGGCAAAGCATTCTCGGATGACGATGAAGTCTGGAGTAGGACGTCCGGCGATTGCATAGCGACGACGGCCGTGACGGCGTCGAGGTGGGGGACCCAGTCATACTCAGCTCCATTGAACACCTAACAAGCAGTAGCACGGGTTAGCTCAACAATATACAACTACTGTAACTTTTGCCCTACCTCGAAGCTTATTAGTGTCAAACTCGCCGCTATGAACTCAGCCAGCTTGGTCCGGTCGTTAAGCGGTGTCTCGGTCTCAGTATGCCGCGAGAGATTGCACAACTCTCTCAAGGCCATTGAGTGGAACTCGAATGCTTGCTGGTTGTAAGAGCATCTCTTCTGGGATGCATCTCGATGCAATGTGGAGAGTGCAAGCGCAGCGTGCGACAGCGAGCCACCGTTGTAGAGAAATACGAGAAGCCAGCCTCTGTTACCCAAGCGGGACTGGAACTGGTAGTAGGGGAACTGCCAGACAAACACATGGTCGAGATAGTACATTATGAGAGATGCCAGCCTGGGTTGCAAGATGCAAGGCGCAGTGTAATCCTGTGATGGAGAGGCTGGATGTGCAGCTTCTTCTTCATGAGTTGAGTTTCGTGAAATTGAGCTCCCCGAAGCCTCTGCAAAGGATTCAGAAGACTGGGAGTTATCATAGCCACGATGCGCGTTGCGCTCTGTCAGTAACGGACTTGAAAGCCCACTTGCACCTGGAGCTAGTGGTGTCTGCAACGGGGTACATCGCTCCGGAAGAGAAGTAGCTGTCACATCCCTTCCAAGGTTCTGGTTTCGCTGACACCTCCGAAGCTTCTTGAGATGCCATTTGACAGCTCTTTTGATTCGCTCAAGCTCTCGGTGCTCGGCATTTGACCCGTCCATCCATGTGGGTTTGGAGCCGTAGCCGTGGCACGGGATGCGTCGGTCAGTGCATTCCCTACAGGCAGGGATTTGGAGGTCGCATTTCCGATGTCTGAGTTTACACGTCCAGCAGCCACTGGGGAACGATTTCATGATTGATGGCGAAGGGGAAAGAGAACGGTGCACTTGGAGCAACTCGGAGTTTGTGGAGCTTTTGGGGGTTATGCTACCCCCACCACTTTTCTAACAGGCAAATCACAGCACGTTCCGGTTTCAAGACTCGGAGGCGCTTCGACTTGCCCTCCCAGGAACACTCTTTCAAGCCTAGCGTGTCCAGTTTAAGTGGATGGCTTGGAGCCACAGCCAAGTCTAGAATCCATCAGTCAACTTCATGGGAGATAACTTGCACCGGATACAGTCGGCTCAAGGGCAGCCACGCTGGGAAGGCAGGTCGAAGCGCCAGTAACTTGAGAAGGCTTGAGAATACTGACTGGCTGACTTAGAGTCATCAGATCTCTCGTTTTTATTACACTACGTATTTGATCGCTCAACATAAACTCTTATATATCCAACACCATCAGCCCTCTTCAAAAACTTTCTGCCATCTTCTCTAACCACTGAGTACTTCACGCATCCTGTTACCCAACTTTTCAACGCAAATCATCTACCCTGCAACGCCTTGCGACCAATACAAAAATGAAGTTTGAGCGCATGCCCATTGAGATCGAGTCGCCAGAGGAGTATGGCTACGACAAGATCAAGTACAATCTCTCAGAAAGCTCCGTCACCGACCAAACACTTGAGTCACTGAACATCAAGATCCCGAATCTTACCCTCCTATACAATGAGCACCGCGGCGAGACCAAACTGCGAAAGCTTATCGCTGATGACGCCGGCGTGAGTGCCGATGACGTTCTCGTCACCTCGGGGGCTGCTGGGGCTCTGTTCATCATCACGACCTCTCAATTGGGCAGCACCCCTGACTCAGAGCGCAATCATCTTGTCGTGGTTCGTCCCAACTACGCGACTAATCTGGAGACTCCCAAGGCTGTTGGCTGCGAGATCTCATACATCGACGTCACCTTTGAGAACGGCTTCCAGCCCAACGTTGACGAGATTGAGGCTGCTATCAAGCCCAACACTCGGCTTGTCTCGGTGACATGCCCGCATAACCCTACCGGCTCCACCCTATCTCGAGAAGCACTCGACAGGCTTGTGGCTGTTACAAAGAAGAAAGGTGTTTTGTTGCTTGTCGATGAGACATATCGAGATATCGCATTTGCCGAAAAGCTGCCTGTCGCTGCGTCTTTGGGTGATCATGTGCTAAGCGTTTGCTCGCTGTCAAAGTCCTTTGGCATGCCTGGAGTCCGCATCGGCTGGCTCATCACCGCCAACAAGACCCTTCAGGAAACCTTCCTCGCTGCAAAGGAACAGATTAGCATCAGCGGTAGCGTCATCAATGAGTGGATCGCAATCGATGTCCTATCCCGACGAGAGAAGATCTTGAGTGACACAACGAATGAGATGAGGGTTCGACTTCAGATGGTCGAGTCTTGGATTGAAAGCGAGGAGCTGCTGGAATGGGTTAAGCCGACTGGCGGTGTCGTCTGTTTTCCCCGTATCAAGCAGGAGCCCAAGGGAGGGTTTGCGGCGTTTTATGAGAGGCTTCTGAACAAGTATGCGACATATGTTGGGCCTGGCCATTGGTTTGAACTGTCCGATAGCTTTTTCAGGCTTGGCTATGGATGGCCTACTCGGGAGGAGCTTGAAGGAGGCATGAAGGCCATCTCGGCAGCGCTGAGAGATGAGTAGAACAAGTAATTCAGATATTCCCCTTACAATAAAAGTTGGAGTTAGACATGAAGGCTGCCTTGACGATAATTACTGGGGTTTGAGCAGTCTGATAGACCTTCTAGACTCGATATAGAAGGCCTCACTCGGGAGGGGTAGATAGCGGAGCGAGTTGAAAGAAATATCTCAGCGCCACAGAGCTGCATATGCAGATAAGCCAGAATAGTGACAACGACCCATAATATTCTTAAAACACTCCAGTAATATATCGCCTCTGCAATGAAGCCAAGCCAACACGCATAGAAAGCGGAATTATCAGAACTAACTGCTGAGGGGTTTAGACCATATCTGTCTCTGGGTATATAATTCCAGCCCTATCAATTATCCACGTTCATCCGATCTCTTCTGTTCTCCATCACACCATCGACAGCACTGAAAATGCTCCTCGAGCACTTTACTTCAAACCATTGGTACGCTGCCGCTCTGGCCATCATCGCTTGGTACATCGTCTCTTCTGTTATAGCATGGTATCGTCTACGTCATATCCCAGGGCCTTTCTTAGCCAAGTTTTCATATTTCTGGCTTGCCCGACTAGCACTCAGTGGCAAACAGTATGAGGCTCATGTTGAGCTCAACAAGAAATACGGTCCGATAGTCAGGGTCGGTCCTTACGAGGTTTTCACAGACGATCTGGAGCTATTGCGCAAAATCAACGGTACAAAGAGCTCATATGCCAAAGGAGCCTCGTACAGCGGTTCCAGATTGAATCCATTCCACGAGTCGCTATTCATGATGAGGGATCCGATAGCTCATGATAAATTGAAAGCAAAGCTTATCTATGGTTACAGTGGCAAGGAAACAACAGGTCCGGAAGCCGCTATTGACGAGCAGATCATGAATCTTATCCACCTCATACAGGATAAGTATATATCGAAACCTAAAGAGTTTCGTCCGCTTGTATGGTCGAAGACAGCAGGCCTCTTTACTTTGGATGTTATCTCTCGACTTGCGCTAGGCCAAGAATTTGGCTGTTTGAAGAGAGATGAGGACATCCACTGTTTCTTCGACACGTTGAACGATTATCTACCGGTTGTTGCATTGACAACAGACGTTCCATGGCTTCGGAACATAGCCTTCTCTCCCCTCTTCCTCAGGCTGTTTGGTCCGAGTATCAAAGATAAAAAGGGAATAGGGAAAATGATGGGCCTTACCAATAAGGTCGTCGAGGAGTTCTACCACGGTGATGGTCAAGTCAAGCGGGATATGCTTGTGAGTCTCCTTTTTCTTCCGATCGCGCGGTTTGAGAGCTCTGCTAATGCTTTCCGAAGAGTTCATTTAAGAAACACGGGTTAACTAAAGATGAATGCGAAATTGAGGCAATATTCATGTTTGTCGCAGGATCAGATACCACGGCATCTGTTCTCAGAGCAGGCATGCTTTACATTCTTGCGACACCTCACGTCTATTCTCGGTTGAAGCGAGAAATCGCAAACGCTATCCGTGAAGGACGGGCTTCGAGACCAATCAGCAATGCAGAATCCCTTTCTCAACCATATATACAGGTTAGTAGCATACCATTAATCAAGGCGCAACTAAAGACATGAACAGGCTGTTGTGTATGAATGTCTTCGAATCCGCTCTGTCTCGACGAACATGAGCTTCAAAGAGGTTCCAGCTGGCGGCGAACTCTACAACGGAACGTTCCTCCCCGCCGGCACCAACATAGGAGTCAACTTCTCAGGACTCCTTCGCTCAGAGAGCTTGTTTGGCAAGGATGCTCATATCTTTAGACCGGAAAGGTTCACCGAGGTTGATGATAAGACAAGTGCTAAGATGAAGCGAGATGTTGAATTGACCTTTGGGCTTGGGAGGTGGAGTTGTCTGGGGAAGCCGATTGCTTTGATGGAGCTAAACAAGATTTTCTTTGAGGTATGGACTATCTTGATGCAATTGCATAGATGCTAATGAGGCTCTAGCTCTTTCGACACTTTGACTTTCAACTGGCTGAGCCACATCAGGCAATGCAGTTTGACTCGTATATGTTGTTTCGTGATAAGGGTTTGGTTCTTAGGGTTACTGAATCGGACCTGGAGGATTTGTGATCGACAAACAACATATTTATCTAGAGCAAAGGTATAAGCTAAGGCTGGGAGTAAGGAGTGGGCTCAAGTTCAGCAAGTACGGATCATAGTTGACGGGACCGAGGGCCAAGAAATATATTTGAGCTTAATTGGTGCCTATCATATAGCTGATATCGATGTCCTCTTTGTCTAGTGCTCGGTAGCGGTTTTACTGTAACCAAAGAAGTTGAAAGAACTAGGCTTGAGTACATTGGGCACAAGCGGCATGAATCCATCTTCCCTGGCCTCTTCTACTATGCCGTGGAAAACTTCTGTTGCCTTTGCGCCTAAAAGCGGCATATTGGTAAGGAGGCCCTGCGCCAGTAGCATGGGGTCTTGGTGTCCTTGGAGGCGGATACGCAAGTCCTCAGAGGTCAGCAAGGTCGACTTGTCGTGTAATTATTACTTACTGTATACTGCCGCTGTAATCCCTCCCCGTCATTATCACCGTCGTTCACCACGTCTGTCGGATTGCGTTGTGCAAACGATGCGATATCGTACAGTTTGGAGCAAAATTCGATAATACCGTTCAGATCGCATCCTTCTCGGTCTTGAAAGCTCTGCAGAAAGACAACAAATTTCCCAATACATTCAACGTTCAGAGAAACCTGTAAGTCTCCAGGGTCGTGAAGTACTGTTGCCAAGAGTATTAGAACAGCGCACATTGGGTAGCAGATCATTTGCCTGATACATCAGCATACGAAGTATCTAATTGTATGGGTGTCTTACCATAGGGAGGCCAATGGCTGTGAGGATAGAGCTTGGAACAGAGATATCGTGGCTCGGGCGCTTTGTGTGGGGATAAGCGTACTCAGATTCAGGTTCGGCTGGTCTCGTTCGATCAGTGTAAGAGGTACATTATAGAGCTTCCCGATAGAAGTATAGACTTTCCAGGTAGAAGCGTAGTAGGCAAAGTGGAGCTGCATGGTGCTGAGATCGTCTACTTGAGCTAATCCTGCAGGCTGGACTTCTGTCGGCAGCCCTGTCCTCCATGATTCGAGATCCGTGTCTAGTTCAGCAAGCGCCTGGATCATTTTATCACTACTCTTCGACAGTGATGAACCAGGGCAACCGCATCGACATATTCTTGACTGAATAAGTGCCAGCGTTGACATATACCGTAGGAGATGTGTGCTGGAACTATCATCTGTTATGAGACTCTGTGGTGGAAGCTCTACAGTCACTTCATCAGATGGGCCGGGAAGGTTAAGGTTCAGCGACGCATTGCATCGGAGCACGTATAGCGTCCAAAAGGACCGCTTACGCCTTTCCAAGTGGATCAGGTCATTTGATCCATCAAGATCTTCCAAGCCCAAACCGATACAGTGACTAGCATGCGCAGCCACGGATAACAATGCAGTGAACGCCCGGGCGTCAGCAGTCCCTCTCATAAAAAAAGCCATAGCGATCATCGCTTCACAGCCGTCGATGCCGCCACCGCTCATGACGATCTCTGGGAAGACAGCAAAGGCATTTTTGAAGTACGCCCACGAAATGGGGAACAATTCTTCTATTGCCCTGTTGTCGGCCTTCCAATGCATGCCCGCTGCGATGAGAGCATTCAGCGTTGCCCAGCGAGTAGGATTGGCGTGGCAGTTTGATGACCCCGCCGAATATTGGTCGTTGAAAAGTTTCAGAACATAGTCGGTGCTGAAGAGCGCTTGTACTTCATACATGTCTTCCAAGGCGTTGGTTAAAAAGTGAGAAATGTGCTCTTTTGGAGGGAGGGGGACGAAGACTTTTCGTTCGAAGTTGACGTTGTTTTTCTGAGCATGGATTATGGTTCTCGTGACCTCTTCCGGCCATCTCGATGGTGGGGATTGAGTTCGATCGGCTGTTGGTGTCCCATGACTATGAAATACCTCATGAGAGTGTCCGGCATCTATAGAAACCTGACTTGAGCTGTGACTGGCTGTAGGGGCAGCTTGCAGTGCAACTTCGACATTCTTTAGTCGTTGCTCGAGCGCTGAAATGTACTGCTTGCTGTTGAAGATCAGCATTTCAGTCACTCATGTATCAGGTTAGAAGTACCTTTTGCCACGCCCTCTTCCTTTTCGTTCGCCATAGTGACAGCTCGTCTTGCGATTCAGACATCTTTGACAGCTTGGTAATTTGCCATCACATCGTACCTTGCTGCTTCTACACGGAACACAAGCCTATTGGTCTTAGGGCATGCAGGGTAAGACGTCAGATTGCGGGGGCTTACATTCCCAGTCCGTCCACTTGTTCCACCACCAACAACACGCGTATCTTGGATTTCCATTACGACTCTTGCTTGCGAGGGTTCAAGCCATTGGTAGCGAGTATCATCGTAGAAAAAGTTCAGAGTTTATTGCTTGACTTTGAGGTTGATGTCGTTTCTGAAATTGACCCACTTGATTTGTCAAATGTCGGCAGCGTCGGAATTAAAATACATCCGATCACACCAATCACAAGGAATGGTTGCTTCTCCACAAATTTCTTCCTGTTGACAAACTCAACCGGTGCTTATTAATTGATGACAGACTAGACTAATGCTGAAGCTACTGTCCCCAAGCTTCAAAGAGAAGGTCCTTGATCTTTCGCGCCTTGACCTCAGGGAACTCTTCATTGAGCGTGCGCTCAGGCTTGAGGTCGAACGCCCCCTCAATAAACATGCGGCCAAAAGCGGCAAAAAGACCCTGCAGCATCGGCTTGGGGAAGAAGGGGTACACGTGCGGGTGAGACGGCAGCTCCGTGATTTTACCGGCCTTGAGATCCTCGAGCGAGTCGTGCTTGACGGTGAACTTGACACCCTTGGCCTCTTCAGCGTACTGCACGAATTGATTCCACGACACCTTGTCCCCAATGATGTAGGACTCCTTATCCCACTTGGGTGCCCCAACGAGCACTGCGACAAAGCGAGCGACGTCAAAGGTGTGCGTAAAGGTCACGAGCTCATTGCCAGACCCGGGAATGGCGGCGATATTGTTCTCCATGTCGACTACCAGGGCGAGAGGGCTTTGGTAAGACTTGACCTTGGGGAGTACCCAGTAGTCAGCAAAGTAGCCGTTGTACACAGCAGTATACTCGAGGGTCGAGGTTGCTTCCAAGGCAGCAATGATGTTGAGCTTGGCCCGGGCGATGGGGAAATACGATGCGATCCTGTCCTCGCAGTTTAGTTTTGTTGTTCAAAAGTCTTGGGAGCACAGCAGAACTTACTCTTCAGTGTATTTAATACCCCAGATACTAGGGATATAGCGTTTGGTAGATGCCGACTTCTCAGCTGCTTTGATCAAGCTCAGCTCAGCAGAGACGTCGTCCATAGAGTTGATGGTGGATATGACAGTCTCGATGCTGTTGGCCTCAAGAGTGGCTGCAAGCTCATCGGTGTTGGTATAGTTCACGCTGACAACCTTGACTCCTTGTACATCCTTAGCCTGGGCGATGTCTATGTGTTAGATGGTTTCCTGTCAAGCTTCGTAGTCCGATGTGATTTACCTCTCGAGCCAAGATCACTACGGTATGCTGGCCCTGTTCAAGAATCGCTTCAACGATTGCGCGACCGAGCTTTCCGGCGCCTCCGGCGACAGCGATGATAGCCATGGTTTTCGTGCTTTGGCCTTTTGCTTTTTCTTTAGATGAGGGTGTATTTCTGTCGTTCCAGATACAGCGAATGAGAGAGATAGATGATAAAGGCAAAGATTATTCCAGGTGGTCCTGGGACTATTTATATACCTACGTGGAATACATGCCAGGGAATCATTGGCAGTATAATACAACCGTTCCTAGGATACAGATTAGTAAATGGCGCGCGGCTATGTGGACAGCAAGCCCCCTGATCAAGAAAAGCATGATAAATAAATGCCGGGTCGGAATTAAAATACTACCGAGCCAACCGGGGCTCCGAAACTTCCAGGGACAGACGGAATATGAGGTTGACCATGGCTTTCTTAGTGCCAGTCATGTAGAATCCGACTTATTTAGACTGCAAAGCTTAAAGGAATAGTCGTAGCTAATCGATACTGGCGATAGCTAGGGTTTTTTACTTTGAGGCGGATGACCGCCTCGACTTTGGGCACATGTCTCTCAGTCGTTCACAGCAGGTACACTGCCAAACAATAGCGCAAAGATTCTCTACGAAAGTGGTATATGTGCTCATCCCAGTGACGATGTCCTGATCATAGTGCAGGCCTGTCGAAAGGGGAGTGATAGGGTAGACAAGTAAGCACGTCTGGTGCGGTCGACCAACTAAGATCCATCAAAGGGCTCTACGCCATGGAATATGACGTGGACCTACTTGACGTGCTGTTGACATTGTCTGCTAGAAGGATGCCGCTATTTCTGAGTGTAAAGTTTACATAAACACTCGGTGTGAGGTTCAAGCCAGGGAGAACCTAAACTTCGAGGGCTGTTGCTATGTATGTATGCCTTGGCTGCGGACTCAAAGTGATCAGTAGTTAGTCTGTCCATACAGGTAACGGCTCGTGAACGGCACGGAATCCTCTGAGACCAACTCCTGGGACTGACGTGTATCGACATGCTCAGCCTCAACTGCCAATACTGCAAGCCAAGTGAGTCATAGATTGAGCGTATCCAGGAAGGTTTGAACCGTAACTGCGCAATAAAAGACACTATTAAATACCGAAGAATTGGTTCTGTGCAAATAATGATTGGCTTTGACTACTGAACCTTATACGTAGACCAGTGTATGTGCCTCGCGGCCTCAGCATATAAGGTTGTATCATGTAACTGCATAGATTCTGGCCATGCTTTGCAGTACGGTCTTCGTTGGCGGTACGCTGCTAAAGCGAGTCATGTGAAAGCCTCAATCAGTATTTCTGACTCATATGTAGTTGATGTGAGGCATCAGCTGTGGGGACTATCAACTCAAAATAAAAGCCCGAATACACTCTGACCAATGGGCCATGTGCAATGTATAAAATGGCTCAACTCTAAATCTAGCTCTGCAATGATCCTGATAGATCTCCAATCAAAAGAGAGGCGTCAAATTCTTTTGCGTTGTCTGCCACTTAGACTTTGTACTCGTGGTAAGAGACAGCCCTGACTCACTGGTATGTATGATGGCTGTCTGACATTTAACCTTTTCACGATTGAATAACTTCTGTAACTGAGATACTTGAGGTGGCAATGAGTCCTCGGTCACGAGGACAGCCTGAAAATACTGTATATAAAGGCCTTCGTGTCCCCAAGTCCCGACGAGTTTCATCCTCCTCATCTTTTCCCTCATTCAGGCAAAACTTTCCATTCGCTTCTCAACATCTGGTCTCAAGTACTGTCAGAATACGACAACCATCATCATAACCTGGCTTTACATTTCTCAAAACCCGCACTACCTTTCTTCTCTGAATAATACAGCCACCAGTACCAGACTCTATTGTCGTACTTTGACCCTTACTGTTTCCGACGCCACACCGTACAACAGCAACAGCAACTCCCTCACTGCTGATTCCTTCGAAATGGCTTCACACACTTCCTCTCCCGGTTCTTGGACTATAACCCCCAGTCGTAAGTCCCAGCCCCCTGGTCTATCTATCATCATACCCTGAGTCTAACATGTCACAGCAATGGATGATGTTCATCCCAGCTTTTTAATTCTCAAGCACAAGGTCGACACCGTCGGCGACAAGGACGGTCCTTTCGTGGCCTTGTTTATCAGGGGCTCGAAGTCCAGGGCTCGATGGGAAGGCTGGGTTGACGAGAAATTTGTCCACGAGCGAGATGAAGCGAAGCTCCTCGCCTACTGGAAGCGAGTTGGGGGACGAGATGCACAAGGCGTCAGGGACACCTGTCCCCTGCGAATTCTGTATGCTCATGGCCGCAGAGAGAGTGAGCAGGGGACTGAATGCTTCGTGCAATACGTTGGATATCCAAATGACGACGCCATCAACCAGTGGGAGCCGGAGTCGAAGGTTCTGGAAGCTCAGTGGGATTGATGACTCAATCTTCACTACGCCACTCTGTCCCACCTCAGACGGTGGCGAAAGACCTGCTGTCCGTGGTAGTCCACTCGGTGCGGCAGTGTTTACTTCTGCTTAGCTTTTGTGCGGCATGCACGGAATTTAATTTGCCCGAAGACCTACTCAAATCATGTACCTTTCGTGGCCCGAGACATCTCATGGAAACGTCACTTCCGCTTTCTGCATTCGTTCTACGGCAAACGACAATGCATACACCTCACAGAATAGATCCTTTTGAAGAATACCATACAATGCATATAGACTTTTACAGAAATACATTTACGTCGACAAGCATGTTCTTGCTGCTGCTGGTAGCCGACTGTCGTAGTGTGCATCCCAACATCTTGCTATTAACTTGTTTCAGTATTGCAGCTACAAGCTAAATCTCCCAGAGCTACTTGCAATATGATGTTACTTTCATTCAATGCGCAAAGATCTCCGTTCTTGCTTCCAACTTAATAGGTGCTCAACATTGTCACCGTACCTTTTCGGGACTTATTAGCACGCTAATAAACGAAGTCGACAAGCTGCACTTTATGTAAACGCGATAGGGCGCAGAAACATTACAAGGCAGTCCGACAGCGGAGAGTCCTATCCCGAACATGGCAATTAGAACAGGAATCCGAGTAATGAGACCACTGCCGCATAATCATTCCGCCGGCAACTTCCGGTTATGCCCGCTTTTTACTGGTTATAAATAACTTCACTGTGCGTGGTCCACTGCATTACAATTACCATCACGTCTTGTTGCACCTTATGGATGCAGATACAGTCAAAAGTTGAAGAATGTCTGCTGAAGAACAACGCGCGGCTTCACTCCGAGATGCGGAGAAAAAGGCTATCGACCTATTCAACGAGATCGAGAAAACTCTCATCCGCCCTGGCATCAGCGAGAAAGAGTTGAACAACGAAATCCATGCTCTTGGCGCTGAACGTCACGGCGTGAGGACTCACTGGCACAAGCGAGTGATTCGCAGTGGGCCCAACACATTGAGACCATTCGAAGATAACCCACCCGACAGGATAATTCAACAAGATGACATCCTCGTCGTCGACCTTGGGCCTGTCTTTGAAGAGTGGGAGGCTGATTTTGGGCGCACCTTTGTCTTGGGAGACGACCCCAACAAGATCAAGCTGCGCGACGCTCTCGAGCCAATCTGGATCGATGTCAAAGCCAGGTACTGCGAAAACCCAGACATGACGGGAGAAGAACTCTACAACATTGCCAAGGAGGCTGCTGAGAAGGACGGTTTTGAGTTTGGTGCGCCGATTGCGGGACATATCGTTGGGTCTTTTCCGCATGAGCGCATTCCGAAAGACAAGATCACTCTTTACATTGCTCAAGGGAACGGCAACTCTATGAACACGGTCGGCAAGGATGGGAATAAGAGGCATTGGATTCTCGAGATCCATTTGCATAATAAGGAGCATGGCTTTGGTGGGTTTTATGAGCAATTGTTGACAGCTCAAGTCTAGTTCTATCTAAGTCTTGTAGATAGTCCATGCACCACATGTATGCGTAGCCAAGCTCAGGGTCATCCGGCGATGGGCCAAGGGCCTTGGCAAGATCCTACTAGACCTTGGTGATCATGTGAAAGGTCGAATGGCTTTTAGGTTTGATCATGTTTATTGTTGGCTTTATATCAGAAGAGCATAGATACCCAACTGCTTCATAGTACTACTGCAGTCCCACTGTTGATCTGGCTGCTCAGCCTTATTACGCCAACAAGCCCTTAAAATATCTCGAACTATTCCACAGTTTCCTATCATGCCAGTTCCTTCAGACACTACACCGCTTAGTAGCACTTCAAAGAATGGCTGCTGGTCTCGATCTGCTAAGCAACCAGCAACGCAGATGGGCCAGCTCAGCTGCCGAGGAGACACCATTTGGGGTGCCATTTTGATCTCCAAAATTACTCGACTTACGCTTCTTCTCACCGTCGTCAATGAGATGTCAGTTGTTACTTCGGCAGTCAAAGCAGCGAGCTGTGCCAACGCCGCGGCAGCGAATATGCGAGTAACAGAATCTTGCTCAGGCCGCTGCTCCGACCTTCTATGGCTGGATGGTTGACTTTGTAGAATCTGGGATAACAATCCTTGAGATTCCATTGAGGCCATCGGAGTCGTATCCATAACGCCCTCCAGTTCATCTTCGATCCCTTGTCTTTTTGTTCTAAAAGCCTCAAGATCAAGACTACCATTCTTGAAAGAATCAGCCTTCCACTGACTCAAAACAGCAAGATCCCCTATGGATTTCATGACCGTGTTGTGGCAGCCCATGATATGCGCAAGCTGAAAGGCACAATTAGGTCCCAGCCACTCCTCATATGGAAGCTTCGGCGCCTCCCGCGTGGCCACACAAGCTAGTATATCCATCCAGAGAAGGACCGGGAGATGAAATGCCATAGCTGCAGTTGCTTTGCCCTCAAAGAGAGGGGTAGGAAGCTGATCTACAGATTGCAGAAGCGGGGGCTGATTATGCATCATGACTGCGATTGAGGACATAGCGGTTAGATGCGGCTGCCAGTTTGTTGCACTTCCGCGAAGGACCTGTTATCTCTCAGCACGAGTTCTGGTCACATTGACGCCTCTTTACCTCAAAGCTGATCAGAGCTATACCGCAAGTGATGATCTCGACCAGAGTCTCATTTTCGGGCCGCAGTTCATTGACGTCGATGGATGATACAAAGTCCTGTAATTGCCTCACCGCTTTTGTATGGAACTCGAGTTCAAGATGATGGTTGTTCGTCTCGCCCAGCAATGATCGCTGATGCAGCGCTGCGAGACCCATGGATGCACGATATAAAGGTCCATTTTTGCTCAGGAGCCATAGCAGCCAGCCTCGAGACAACCTAGCTTTGTCAAAAAATGGGTACTGGTAGGGAAAGACGTGGTCTAGATAGTGCATCAGAAGACTGGCTTCGTCGTAGCGAAGGGGCTCGGCAAATGACTGTCCTGTGAGGACCCGGCTTTGAAGGGATCGAGGAGTCAAGATTGGCGACGGCGTGATTCCTGAAATGCTTTCTTCAGCAACGGTAGGTTGGCTCTCCCCTTGACTTGCGTCTTGATTGAGATCTCTTAGTCGACGTGCCTGAAGCCTTTTCTTCTGTCTAAAGCTTTTCTTTACAGCTTGCTTGATGCGCTGCTTCTCTTCTCTTTCATTTGGACCTCCATTCATCCAAGATGGTATTGGTCCATATCCATGGCACTGAATCTCCCTGCTCGTGCACTGGATGCAAGCTGTTGGTGCCCCATCACATTTGACGTGCCTGATCTTGCACGTCCAACAGCATGCGGGTTTTGCCGGCCTGGTCATTGTGACGCGCCGGTGAGGTGAGTCCCGCTATCTGTGTAACTGATGTGAGTTCCGAACATGAAAGGTGTCTTCGATTTCCAACTTCGGAAAAAGTCATTGATCAACTGAAGGGTTGGGACATTCCCCGCAGTCGTGGCGCTCCAAGACAACGACGACCTTCCTTCTAGAGCTTAGCGGCTCCGAAGTTGAAGTTCGGAGCCAATCACTTACTCGCTAGGCCAGCATTTTCCGAAGATGATGCGTGAAGCACCCTAAATTCATTCTCGGAGACAGGTCCAGAACTGTGAAATCAATTTCGGAAGGGTTCTTTGTGTGAGATAGAGTAGCATCATATTGGCGGACTGCAGCTCGATGCATGCATATAAGCGATGCCATTCCTCACAATCATCAACGTTTCTTGACTCTTCACTGTTCACCACCATTTGTCTACCTAATACTTCTTGATTATCTACTTTACCCAAAATGACCGGCAAAGCCACCCTCAATCTACTCGAGGCTTCTATCAGCGACCTCAAACAGTTGCTTGATGATCGAGTCATCACAAGTGTCGAACTTGTCGCACTTTACCTGCACCGCATCGGCAAATATGACTGTCGAGGTCCTTGCCTCAACTCAATTACTCTGATCAACCCACATGTCTTCGCTGAAGCTCAAGCCTCTGATGATTACCGTGCGTCTGGAAAGCCACCGCGACCTCTGGAGGGTATCCCCTTTACCGTCAAAGACAGCTACAAAGTCAAAGGCATGACGGTTGCAGCTGCATCTCCTGCCTTCGCAAAGCTCGAAGCGACCTCAGACGCTGCCATCGTTGAACTGCTTCGCAGAGCAGGGGCAGTTGTACTTGGAAAGACCAACATGCCACCTATGGCTGACGGTGGTTGTCAGCGTGGATTGTACGGGCGGTCAGAGAGCCCGTATAACCAGAAGTATATGCCCACTGCTTATGCATCCGGCTCCTCCTACGGCTGTGGTGTATCAACTGCCGCGAGTTTGGCTGCCTTCGGCTTCGCTGGAGAGGCAGTCACTTCGGGTCGATCGCCAGCATCCAATAATGCACTGGTTGGCTATGCACCGTCCCGAAGTGTTATTCCTCCCCAAGGACTATGGCCTTTGTACCCAACTTGCGACCAGGTCGTTCCTCACACAAGGACTATGGATGATCTGTTCTACGTTCTCAATGTTGTTGCCGTGGATGATGACGTTGCTGGCGACGCTGACTTTTGGCGCTCACAGCCATATGTACCACTACCAAAGGTTAGCGAGATACGACCGGCAGACTATCTCACCTTGGCCAACCCAGACGCCCTTCGTAACAGGCGACTTGCTGTCCCTCGCTGTTTCATTGGCGTTGAAGGTGCTAAGCCGGTGAACGCATGCTCCGCGGGTGTCAGGGCTCTTTGGGACAGAGCACGCGCAGACATCGAGAAGCTAGGCGCCACCGTCATCGAGACTGATTTCCCGCTCTTCGAGAACTATACGAAACAGGACTTTCCAGGCCAGAGCATGAATGTTCCCAATCTACCAGAGGAATGGCCAGCAATCGAGCGGTGTGAGATGATTGCCTTGAGCTGGAACAGTTTTCTCCGCGGTAACGGCGATAAGGATATACCAAGCTTCACATCTGGAGTTGAGCTTGACAAGATTCACCCCCACATTGCCCCAATGGATGATCCCTCTCAGCACACAGAGTCGCAGAACCAGGTACGCTACGAAGACATGGTAGCTGCAGTCAAGAACTGGGGAGACAAGAGCCTCGCTGACCTGCCTGGCTGTCGGGAGGCGCTCCAGGCCTTGGAGGCCATGCGAAAGAAGGATTTGGAGGAGTGGATGGTCGAGAACAACTACGACGCTGTGGTGTTTCCGACCAATGGAGATGTTGCACTGGCTGATTCGGACGAAAGCTACGATTCGATGATGTCTGCACTACGTGATGGAGTCAAGTATGCAAATGGTGGGCGATCGCTGAAGCATCTTGGGGTTCCATGCATAACAGTGCCTATGGGAACTCTTGTCGACGAGAAGATGCCCGTTGGACTGTCGTTCTGTGGCAGAGCGTATGACGACTCTAACCTACTGAGCTATGCCTATGCCTACGAGAAAGCCACTAAGCGTCGGGAGATTCCCCCGTTGGCTCCGTCGCTGTATTCGGATGAAATCCTTATTACTGCCCCCAGTCCTGCATCTTCTACTGTTTCTGCACCAACTCTCAACATCGCATCAATTACGTCTGTCAACGAGGATTCACCGAGCTCGGATGTTTTGGTAGTCAAGGTGACGGGAACTTGCCACATAACAAACTCAACTGAGACCTCGATTGGCTTGGAGGTCTTTGCAAATGGTGAGCCAACATCCCCTGTCAGTTGGACCGGAAACAATTGGGTATGGACGGGTCGTCTCGCTCGACCTAAGCGCCATGATAAATACCCGCCTCTGGCGAAGGTCCCGAGAGATCAGCTCCTCCTTGTGTTCGTTGCGAAGGCAGATAGTGGACGCTCTGCTGGTTCTTTTACCTTGCTTGACTAAGTTGGAAGTATGCATGAAGCTCTTCAATAACAGTGCAGTGTGCAATGAACAAACATTTTCTTGATCTCTTATGCAAAATATGTGCTACTCTAAGTTTTGATTAATATTTATAATTCTGGTCTAAAATGTGTAGTCGTAGTCGTTCGACTAATCCATGATATCGGTGATAAAGCGGAAAGTCAAGCCATCTACGCGCATATCAGAACCCATCTCGATGCTGCATCGAACCACTTCATAGGCACTCGTCTCATATGCCCGTAGACGATCCTCCTGCTCTCGAGTCTCAATGAGAACTGCCTTTCCAAGGATCAAGTTGGTGTGACTTGGATCATCCACTAACGCGTAATATCTTCCCCAGGTCGTCAAAGTTCCACCTCGAATAGTGGCTGCATGGTATTGAGCGTGGTAATTAGGTCCAAAGAGCTTCAATAGAAAGGATGCATCCGTAAGCGTTCCGTAAAAGAAGTACCAGACTGGGTATTCGTTCTGTGAAGGGCGAGGTGTTGCGTCTAGGTCTGGTCGAAACTGGGGCAGTGTTGTATCGATACCCAACGTTGGGTACAAAGAAGTGGGCGAGAGATCCTTTAGTGCATAGGGATCTTTAATAATGGTTGGTTCAAAACCTGGGTGTGGATGTTCTTTTAGCCATGCTTCAATGGCTAGCTTATCCATCCCGTTGATCTTGAAGAACGAACACGGTTGGCCAGAGAGGTTGGTGGCAGCAAGAACGTCGGTCGAGGTTGGGCACCAGAGGCCGGCTGCTTCAATCACGGCTTGGACGCTGTCCAAGGGGCCTTCGAGCTTGATCAAGAAGACAGCAGCTCGAAGCTTTCGCTTCTCCTTCATAGACATCTGCCGGCGCTGATAGAGATCACGTCCGCTACCACTTCGCGAGTGTTCATAAGATTCTCGGTCGTGTCCCTCGGCCTCCATTCGATCTCGCACGACGTCCCAGTGATCATCAGAAACTGGGAAGCGCAGAGGGTCGTTTCGGTGCTCTCTGATTTTCCTCTCGGCCGTTGCAGATGAGTAGCCAAAATGCTTTTGCCACCGCGCGATAGTTGATTCGGGGATGTTCTCATCGTCTTGAAATGCTGATGCGGCCTGAGCCATGGCTTCAAGCTCGTCGAGGAGGTCCATGGCTGTTCAGAAATAAGCGACACGATCTTCTGTTTGGGCAGTGCTGGGCGAAGTGGAGGTTGGGGGTTCTATGGTAGCCTGAAAAGTCTTTGCTTTATGGCTGATGACTGTTCAATAAGTGTATAGAGTTTGGTGCACAAACACTATTTTCTATGCGAACCGGGTGTCGGCACCAAAATATAGGACCTTTCGGGTGTAATCTTAGAATCGGTAAGATGTATGCTAAGTGTATGCTAAGTTACCTAAGTCTTTTTGTTATTTGGGATCGCCTTCTTAGGTATTGTTTTATCCCCTAGCCTCGCTTGCTCTTGACTACTATGGATGAAGGCCTATAAGGTTAAGCTTTAGGCTACAAACACAGATAATGAATGACAAGACAAGGTTAAGGTTTAGGCTTTGACACACGTGATGGTGGCCTCGGTATGAGTCACGCTGGCCGTGAGCCATTTGTTCCGCAATAGGCGCGCTGTTGATGAGCGAAAATTTGATAAAAGTAAGAAAAAGAAGATATTATTAATCAACTATTATAATAAATACCAATGCTCTTTATATAAAAAGGAATTACATTTAACCGGACTGCCATTAATTATCCACCTCCTTCACTTGAAACCTAATAGATAATCATCTCTCTTGAAAGTCTCTAGCTAACGGAATAGTTCGACTGAAGACTATACGGCTTGGCTGGGACCTGAGGTCGGGATGCTTTGCGCTGGACAGGCTTAGACTGACTTGTAACTAAACTCAAAGGCTTGGCTGGGACCTGAGGTCGGGATATTTTGCGCTGGACAGGCTTAGACTGACTTGTACCCAAGCTCGAAGGCCTGTCTGTGCTATCTGATCGGGCTCCAGGTAAAGATATCTGGAGATGTTCAGTCTGGGGGTCTTGTCTGCTGTCTGTTGAAGTTCGAGGTGTATCAATCGAACATTGGGAGTCCGTTGGGGGAGATGCCAATGGCGATGGGGTTGGTGAAGAATTGGCACGCATCCAGCAAGATATGTGCATTTTGATCTTCGCTATGTCGCCAATCACATCAGATATCTCCCTCAACCATTCGCCCACGTCGGTAGCCGTCCGGCTTCCAACCTTTCCGCCTATGAACAAGGTCCTCTTAGCACCTGTGGCGAGTACATCACGGACTATTTCCAATCCGTTCACCCTCCGTTTTGTCTCATCAACCTGCCTCTGGAGTTCTTTCCACTCCTTCTGAGTCGAAGGATCAGAAGCGGCGGTCATGTTAGCCCGCTGGCTAACGTAGGCTCGAAGCTCATCAACAGAAACGTCTAGTTTTTCCTGCAATTGTCTGAGATCCTGCGAAATCTTTTTGTGGGCCTTTCCCTGCTGCTTTTTGAATTCGATGACTAGATCGATGCTCTCTTGCAGTTCATTCTTGGCATTCTTGGCATTCTGCAAGGATTCTCTTGTTTCGTTGTCGCTCTGATTAGCAGACCGCTTCATCTTCTTCTTGGCGCTTGCAAGACGCTCCCCGACAAGAGCCATCAACTTTCCTGGGGTCAATTCGACCTTGGACTGTAAAACAGCATCTCGTGAAAGAAGTTTCAGCAGTTCTCGTGCGCATACAGCTGCTGACAGAGCGGCATACTCATGCCATTCATCGTTTTTGTGCCCATCTGAATAGTCTGAGATCCCGCGGACTGTAAGGCATCGCATGGATTTCATGACAGCAGCGGCTTCCATTTCAAAACAGATGATGTTTTTCTCTTTAGACAGGCTATCTCTCTCCTTGGCGCTCCTGAGAACTTGGTCCGCTGATCCGATGATGCCTTTGTGCATCTCTACTAGCGATCCGGAAGTACGTTCTGGACGTTTGGCCAGCTTGTAAGAGCCCTGAGGCCCGGATTTGAGGCAGTCGCAGGTATCATCTTCATGCAAGAAGTCGCTAAGCACTAAGTGATCCTTTGCAGGGCGCCGGTATGTGTTCTTCGAACGACCTGATTGTTGACCAACTTGCTCAATCAAATGTTCCAGAGATTTCCCCCGTCTGATATCGAGTTCAAGACGGGTTCCAGCTACTAGAAGCTCTACCGGGGGGGTCTCTAGCCTGTGTTCGATCTCGAATTTGTCGTCTCTTTGCTTGCCCTTTCTGTAAGGGATCACAGATGTCCCAAGGACCACATCCCCCAGACGAACGTCAGTCTTCTGAGAGGGGGCTCCCCCACCAATGCCAACAAGTAGCACAAAGCAGATATAGGAGAAGGTGTTTTTCATATCGGCCGCGATTTGGGAAGCGGTCAGTAAGCCGTTGGTTCCGCAAGGAACGTTAATGACCACCTTATGGCCCGCAATGCGCCCCAATTGATATGTCGAGTTACTCGATGTGCTACCAGGATTATCGTCAATCGTCCCGTAGTCTACTTCCAACACAGCCATAGCGGCGTAGTACTCCTTGTCCAGAGTACATACCCAGCCGATGAGGAAGTCGGAATAGGGTTTCCGTGGTGACAGCCGCATCTTGGCTTTTGGTGGAAAGATATGTGTGTAGATGGATATTGGAAAGATGGTGGTCTCTGTTGTGCAACTTGTATAGAATAGGGATAGTTTGTGGAGAGTGAGGATGTAAAGTTCAGTTAATAGTGAGGGCTTGGGCCGCTTTAAGAAATGCAAGGCTCTTAGCACGGAGGAAACCTCAGCCCCAGAAAATCTATACACACGCCCATTAGGAAAGAAGGCCAAGCTTGGTTTTCTGCGAGCGCAAGAGAAAAGTGCAATTCAAGTGAGAGGCCTCTGGCTCTATGCAGATACCCCTCCAGTCATTGGCATTCAGTAAACTGCCAAGCTATGCCAAGCATAAGAATTTGGGGAAAGGTGTAATTCCTAACGCATGTACGAGTTGTTTTCGGCTATCAACTAATAACAATTCAGCACGCCTTGATTTTCGCCAAGTCTTGTGAAGAAATGGTTGGATCATCTGCAGCCGTTGTGTCCACAAGAGCGGACGCAGCGAGAAGCCATCGGGGAGAGGGAAAAACCCGTCCGACGCCCCAGGACACGTAGACAGAAGCTGACAAGGCTCTGTGCGGCGTGCAGGGCCGATAAAGCAACCCTAGGCTGACCCAGGCTGGTCAAGGTGGTAGGACAGTACGTCATGAAAGCCACCCAAGATCCCTACGGTCTGATTTTGCAAGACGCTGATTGGCGTCAATTGCCGACGCAAGGACCCCAACTACTCACGAGAGCCATTGGGGGCTATTGTCACCCCATGGCCTGAAACCAATATGCCATACAGCTCTAAGCCACGGCGGTTATCTAACAACAAAATTGGCCTTTAAGATAAGGGCTTAGATACGCACCGACTGTTCTAGACTTTGACTACGACAAGCACTGTGACGCGTCTTTCCGAATATCAAGCAGGTGGCCTGTTAGGGGGCCCGTCAGGAAAGTCAGTGCATGAACCTACTCTGACTCGCTATTCTAGCTCTTTTAACTGTATTGATGACGCACAATGATGTGTTTGTTACGTAGATAAGCCGTTCAATTAGCCTGCTATATAAAACAAGAATTCAATAAGACATAATGAGCCTGAATGTTATCAAATTACGTCAGTGGCATTTACGCAAATTGATATTCTTATGAAGCTCAGTAGCGCCTGTAGGTATGTACAGTGTTGCCTAATATTACCCTGCTTATTGGTTAATCTTTGACTACAGATGTGACATCCTGTTAGGCTAAATCAGTAATGAGTGCAGCTAACTAGCATGCACCCATCGACACTGCATGCAGTATATCAAGTTGGACTAACTTCCGCGACTAAGGCGATTCTAATAGTAATATCTCTGCGCTGTCAAAATCCGACCTTGTGGCATTGGCCTGTGACTATTTCGTATTCCAAGCAAGGAGTAGGTTATGTCTTTAACAGAAGTTGTCCTTCGGCGAGCAGCGCTGGATAGCCGTTTCTCGATGCACGTAGGTGAACGACAAAGCATACGAGGTCCGATAGAAATGACAATCAGGAGTTGGCCCATGAGGCTGTTTTTACTACTAATACAATCCCATGAATTGTTGAAGAAGGTCATGACCTTTGGCGCTATCAGCTCCTGCAGCGTCCAGCCGCGACTGGACCATCGGCAGTCTCCCAGTGCCGACCCTTCCGAAGGAACTTGTCCACGAGATACACATAGCAGAAACTTGCCTCCTGATACCAAAGAAACATTGAGTTGATAGCTTCAGTCGACTCGGCGCTGCTGGATTTGTTGATGCTGCAGATGTCGATCCATGCATAGTGGATCCTGTCACCGAGTGCTAGTTCACAGCTCTTGAGAATCTTTTGGTATCCTGTTTTTGATTTGGACGATTCGAGATTAGAGTCTTGGTAGGTAACCTCTTGCTGGGTTTCCCAGGTATGTGAAAGAATGGTATATCTCGGTCTCTCGCCGTAGAATTCCACAAAAGAAATGCATTGTGTCTCAACAAATTTTCGCGCTTCAATGAGCCTCATTTTGTAGGTGAAGACAGAAAACTGAGGGTGAGGGGAATGGACTTGCGGGGATATGGTTACAGCTCTATGCATGTCAGACGATGCCTTGAATCCTGAACTGCTGACATTCGCTTATTGGTGACAATGCCAGCCACAACTAAATTCATGCAAGCCTTTTATGTCAGCCAATACTTGCGTTTGCTGGCTGTTTCTTACTATCTCAATCTGTAGTAGAATACTAATTTTTTATTTATTCTATCAGAATGCCCAAGGTGGGTGGAAGACGAGTATGTAATACCATAGGAAACCGGGTAGAGAGAGGTCCATGTTTAAGCCAGGATCCGGCTTTTGCGAACATTAGGCATACGATTTGAAATGATTTCTTCATGGAAAATAATCGACATATATCATATGATTTTCCTAATAATTCCCTGAAGTCGCCCAACGCGTATGAAACAAGGTTAGTTACTTTTCTAACATCAGGGGAGGAGAATCTCCAACACCTAGTTTTTTTCCAATACGTGCGGCAGAATATCCCAGCGTCACACGGCGCTGCATGGTCAGAACGGTTATAGTTAAATTTACAAGAAGAGTACGGCGTCTGTAGATCCTCCTGTGCGACATCAACCGCACAAATCGCAGGTCTATAGACAATGCGGGGAAGGATAGTCTCCGAACAGGGGTCATCTAAATCTGGGGTCAATGCACATCTCAAGACAAATACAATATCAACGTAGGAATTATATAGCCTCTGCAGATATTCCTTTGCGATCTTTTAAAAATCCGATTGGTTGAGGTGTAGAAAAAGATCTACGTCTTCCTCTCATTTGACTGCACGTTACGATTTAGATCTACTTGACCTACTACGCTCTCTCAGCTAACATAGAAGCCATACGCATCCTTCAACACTGCATATAAATAGCTCTGGTACATCTGCACTTCATCATACAATCATCATCTTCGATTTCCAGACCTCTGCATTGATCCTTATCTTGAAACCAGCGATGCACATACATCTTCTTTCTCACCTCGGCACTGTTGTTTGTCTGGGAACAGCCTCTGTAGGAGCGCTTTCTTTAAAGCATAACAAAAGAGGTAATCACTTTGAGATGCGTAAACGTCTTGAAACATCTTTTGGCTGACAAAGCCCTAGCCACAAGCCCAGCTTCTCTCGAAATCGGGAATCCTGTTCTTACCTCCAAGTGGCTTGAAGGCAGTGACTATGAGCAGGTCGTTGAGTTTTTCGTCACCAACTCGGATGAGAATAATCCTTTGACCTGGGCTGATGAGTTAGCCGTCAGCGTCGAGTCCTCTTCGCTGGAGACTACCACTCCCGGCACCTTGCTTCGGCTGGGACCCAAGCAAAGCGCGGTTGTTCAAGTTGGCGTCAAGAACAAGGCGGGAGTAAAACCCGGAACGCAATGCGATGCAACGGCAGTTGTGACCTGGAGCTCTAAAGACGATCCCAAGAAGTCGAGCAAGGACTTTTCTGGCCAGTGCGGAATTGGTGATTACGATGCTTCGGATAGTAGCCTTGGTCATCACTGGAACCCAGATTGGTTCAACGAGATCAAATACGGTATCTTCATCCATTGGGGACTTTATTCCGTCCCGGCCTTTGGAAACAAGCCAGGACCAAAACAGGATTATGCTGAGTGGTAGGTGAGACTCTATGGCTTGTCGCTGCGCTCTGCTGATATACTATGATCATCTAGGTATGGTTTCCGCATGACCCAGCCGGACTTTCCGTCTGAGACCTACCAATACCATCGCGATACATACGGCGAGAACTTCAATTACGACGATTTCGTGTCTAATTTCACCACCGCCAAGTTTGATGCTGATAAATGGATGAATCTGGTTGCGGATGCGGGAGCGCAGTATGTTGTACCGGTCACAAGTGAGTCATTTCATGTGGATCAAGATGCAGCATAATAACGTTTTCATGTCCAGAACATCACGACGGATGGGCGCTATTCGACTTTCCAGAGTCAGTCAGTAAGCGGTCAACTGTTCACTACGGCCCAAAGCGAGACTTCATCAAAGAGCTTCTCGACGCTGCGAAAGCCAATCACCCTAACATTCGCCGGGGTAAGTATAATGCCTGGGCTCCTTTTGGCAAGACCTGAGTGCTGATACAACTTAGGCACTTACTTCAGCATGCCGGAGTGGTTCAATCCGGCTTATGTCAAGTATGGCTGGGACCAGCACTATAAGGGTAATTATTATGGACGGCCACCGACCAATCCTTATACCAACAAGAGCATCGAGTACACTGGCTACGTCGAAGTTGACGACTTTCTCAATGACATTCAGAATCCCCAGATCGAGGCCCTGTTCTACAAATATGAGACCGATATCCTTTGGTGCGACATCGGAGGCCCCAACAAGGCTGTAGATGTCCTTGCGCCTTGGCTTAACTGGGCTCGTGATAAGGGTAGGCAAGTCACATTTAACGACCGATGCGGCCCGCCTGGAGACTACAGTACCCCAGAGTAAGTTCATCACTTGTTCACTTAGTGTCATCATTCATGCTGACATGTTTCAAGGTATGCCGGTATCTCTTTCAAGGCCAGCAAATTCGAGAGCAACCGTGGTCTTGATCCTTTCTCGTTTGGATACAACTTCATGACAACGGACGATGAGTACCTCTCCGGTGAAGAAATCGTCAAAACTCTGGTGGATAACGTCGTAAACAACGGAAACCTGCTGCTGAATATGGGGCCCAAACCTGACGGGACTATTCCGAAGCAGCAACAGCTCAATCTTTTAGACGCTGGAGAATGGATCAAGAGCCACGGTGAGGGAATCTTTGGCACCAGGTACTGGCCAACTGCTCAAACCTCTGGGTCACTCCGTTTTGCTACGAAGCCAAATGCATTTTACATTCACCATGTTGGTCAGCCATCTTCCCCACTCGTCATCAAAGAGCCTGTGCCTTGGGTCGAGGGCGATGTGGTGACTGCTGTAGGAGGTAGTGCTGATGGCACAGTCCTTAAGGTTTCCAGAAACGATGGATCGTTCTCGGTGGAGTTGCCTGACAATGTTATCAAAGGAGACAAGTACATCTGGACAATCAAGATTGCATACGCCACTGGGAAATAAGTATTGTAGGTACGGTTGCTTCGACAAAGAAGCAGCATTCAACATCTGCTTTCTAGAATCTACAAGCTTAGCATCATCTAAATTCAACACACATGTAGTTCATCAACTTGACCACACTATGCGTATTTTTACATCTCGCATAATACGTTACAGTGAAATCACTAACTTCGTCAAACAGATTTCATGGGTTTTTCTTTTGGCGTTGCTTCTTAGTGTTGGCGACCAACTAGTAGACTCGTCGCGGATAATTCTTGGCCATTAAATATGCAACGGGAAAATGAGCCAGGTGACTGTTGATCGGCGGGCGGGTCACTGTAGTTCATCTCCTACGAGCCAACGCTAGCCATTAACCCGCTAGCACACCACTAGCTACCATATATTGCATGGTCATTCTGCGGCTGCTAGATGATCATGCAGCCTTGTATTTGGCATAGCACACGAGAGACTTGCACCTCTGTGCATACAGACTTTCTCTTACCTGTCGTTATTACCTCTTTCTCAATGGTTCAATTGCCGTTCTATGAACCCGCTCTCTATCTATCACAATGGGATCTCACGACAGTATTCCAGTCATCGACTCACACATCCATTTATTCCCTGCTTCTGAAACCAGTTCTCTTTCTTGGTACACAAACGATCACCCTCTCGCTGGTCAACACTCAGTCGACCAATACCGGGATGCAACGGTTTCTGAGCCCTCTTTGGCGGGATTTATCTTCGTTG
This sequence comes from Fusarium brevicatenulatum, assembly GCA_013363135.1. Classification (NCBI taxonomy): domain Eukaryota; kingdom Fungi; phylum Ascomycota; class Sordariomycetes; order Hypocreales; family Nectriaceae; genus Fusarium; species Fusarium brevicatenulatum. The sequence goes on along the minus strand of JABEEJ010000475.1, from coordinate 1,382 downwards.
AAACAGACCGAAAGAATGACCTAAAGTCTGGTGAGCTCGACGGCTCGGGGTGGAGGGAGCCTCTCAATGAACTAGCCTGGATCAAGCGTATCGCCCTGGGACAGCCGAGCCCTGGTGAAGGACATAGTACCAAGGATCAAGACCTATGCCTGGGATTCGTACTTTGGGCCCCCCTTCCCAGCACTGCAGACGCTATGAAACTGTACCTCCTCAGGGTTAAGGAAGCAGCCGGATTGGCGCGGTCAAAGGTCAAGGGTTTTCGGTATTTATTGCAAGATAAGCCACACGGTACTATGCTTCAAGACAGATTTATTGAGAACACGAAGCTCCTTGGCCGCCGTGGTTTCACGTTCGACGTGTGTATCGATTTGCACCGACGAGGTCAACAGCAGATAAAAGACCTTGTTGAGTTTGCAAAGTTGACGAGAGATAACGTACCCGAGAATGAGAAGGTGGACTTGGTACTAGACCACCTCTGCAAGCCTGATATGAGCGAAGCAGATTCTGTCTCGGATGTCGCTTTCATGACCTGGCGTGCTGCAATGCACGAGCTGGGCCAAGACCAGCATACGTATGTCAAGTTCTCTGGCGGCTTTGCAGAGATGGACGACTCGGCTGATGGTCTCTCCACAAATGACATCTGCAAGGCGCTGGAGAAATGGTTCAGAGTGCTACTCGAAGAATTTGGACCGGGGCGCATTATGTTTGGTAGTGATTGGCCTGTCTGTAAGATCAACATGTCAGATGCTTGGTCACGCTGGCGTGATGTAACCATCCAGTTATGTCAGGAGGCAGGCTTGACCCCAGAAGAGCAGGGTATGATTTTCTTTGGTACTGCCAGGCAGGCATACAACTTATAATTCTATAGTCAAGGTCTTGCCCACTTAGGGCATGGCAAATATCTAGGTCCAAGACTCGACTTTTAGCTGCAGTGCTTTGGTAGTCCCGAGATTCGGTTTGACCTCGATCTTGTATATCCTGGAAGTTCAGACATCCCTAAGAGACAATACTTGGTAACGCCAACTCTAGTATCTTAAGCTAGTCTTTTTTTCACAAGTATATTATATCCTTCCTCTACTATTGCTAAGATAAGGTTGAGCAGAAGCCATTTCCTAAGGCTGATAAAATACTTCCTTAATAGGTTTCCACCAGGATGGCTCGACAGACTCTGAGCTTACAGCGCCAGGAACAAGGCTCTCCTGAAACGCATCAGTCATCTTCTACCACTTCCTTACACGTGGATTCTCGGCCATTCTTTTCATATCGCTGGCAAAATCAGTGCCGACGTATTTAAATAAGGCAAAGAGATAATGGCTCTGGTTATTGTAAAAGATACTATCTGCTGGTCGGTAATAGATTTAAACTATAGATAGAGGCGGCCT
>JABEEJ010000474.1:0-13739 GCA_013363135.1 Fusarium brevicatenulatum | reverse complement strand
CTCCTCCTCCTCCTCCTCCTCCTCCTCTTCCTCGGGCTCCCGCGCCTCCTACTCTCCCAGCCCCTCTTGCGCCGCGTCCTCGCCCCGCTGGACCTCGAGGTGGACCATTGTGGCCGCGGCCCGCGAGTTGTTGCGGTGCGTCGGGTGCAGCGGGAGGAATAGCCCTTCGACCATCGCGAGCTTGGTTATCGACGAGTCGTATAACGAGGGGTCCTTCACGCGCAATCTCGATACCTTGGCCCTGGCCTCCAAGCGGTCTGTTGTTGCCCTGGGCATCAACTCCGTCCTCGCCGTCACTGTCATCAGACTCGATAACTTCCGGCAGAGGCATAAGCTCAATATCATCGAGTGCCGCGGGAGCATCTGCAACGGGACCGCGGCCACCAACGAACCCTAAGCCCACGTCGTCGCCATCACCACCCTCGAGTTCCCATAGCCGCATGTAACAGGAAGTGACCTTGCCGCCCGCCAGCTGGTTGTAGTGCTGGTATGGATTCACCGGGTCAAGCCATGAAGAGCATAGATAGCAGAAATGAGTGTCGCATCGCGAGCAGATCATGTGGTTGCAGCCGTGTGTCTTCTGCGCAGGGGCGTTACATGTAGGGCATGGGCTTGTGTGAAGCTGTAGGTACTCGAGTGATGCTTTTTCCTCTTCGCTGAGTTCTCCTTTATCACGTCGTGGTGCACATCGGACAAACTCTCCGTGCCATGACTGGTAGCATTGGCCACAGAAGGCGAAGTCACAGTCTTCGCAGATAGCCAAGAGGTCTGCTTTGCTAAACGTTTCCTTATTCTTCCTTTTCCCAGACTTGGCACTGTTCCCTTCTTGTTCTTGTTCTTTCTGTTGTTGTTCTTCTTCAGCATCAGACGTCTCAGCAAACTCTAAACCCTCCGGCTTCTTGTGACGTTTTGATCGGGCTGCTCCATTACACCACTGTCGTGGACAGTATATTGTGTTTTTGTCGGACTCGAGTTCTGTCTTGTACTTGAGCGTCACGTATCGCTTTACCATTTCCTCGGAAAGACCAATCTGGAGAAGCTCGCTAGGGTTGATGGCGACCTTGTGCTTCTTTGTGTCTTTCGATGCTGCACGCTTCTTAGCGCAGTTAGGGCTCAGACAACGAACAGTAGAAAGGTTGCCGTCGTTGATTGCGTCGTTGTAGAAATCATGTAAGCATTGAATACAGAATATATGTCCGCAGTCAAGCATTCTGTGACACTTGGAACCCTTCTTGGGATCTATGTAATGTCAGTAGGTGACTGAGGATCCGTGATGAATATACATACCGAGACAGACACCGCAATCAAATGTCTCCTTTTCAAAAGCTGCCTTTTTGGCTTTTATATCGTGGTCCAGCACGGCGAGTTTATGTTCTGGATCAACCTGAAGTGTTCCCTCAGGACTGATGGTTCCAAACACGTCTTCAGCGGCGCGCTGAATATGGTCGATGTAAGTAAATGCAACCATATCGCGACCAATCTCGTCCCATAAGCGCGGCCCATCATCCTCAAGCCGTTTGATCGTTTCCCTCGACAACCACTGCGGTATGGTAGATACCACAATGTCTGGTGGTGCATCTGTAGGGTAACCCTCTGGGAGACAGACTCTCAACCGGAGAGGGGGCAGGTACGAGACTTCAAGAGAATCAACCTCAGGCTGGGCATTCTCAGTAGCTTGGCCAAGTGTGGTGAGTCCTGGGTGGGCGGGTGCTGATGCTGCTGGGAAGTTGACAGTAACAGGAGCAGCAGGCTCAACGGGAAGATCTATCTCGAAGGTGAAGGGGTCCTTTGCGTCAGGGCGACGGATCTCTGGGTATATAGCCTCAATAGAGCCAAGCTCTGTGAGACGTGGGTCGTCGTTGTAGTCCATGGCTGTTGGGGATATAGGAAAACCTCACAGCTCCGTCAGGACACCAGAAATTCAGACAAGGCCTGAGATGGTTCAGAACGCACTTGGTAGGCTCGTTGGCCAGTGTTTTCCTTTGGGCCCCCTTTTTAATAACCTTGATTCTTTTGACACTTCGGGACTGCTATGAGTTGTTATACTTTGGGAGGAGTGTTCATCCTCTAGTGGCGTAGTGTATATTGTGGGCGATGAACTTCAGCAAAGACTTTGTCCAGAGTGGCGAGGCTGAGTAAGTATGTCAAATACCAAGGGCCCTCAAATTTCCCGGCCCTTCTTAGTGAGTTTCTGTTAGGCCTCCATCATTTTAGTCTCCTTCTCGTTCTTCCTTGTCAAGACTTGAACATTAGGTGCTTCTTTGGCGGAGGTACTTTACGTAGAGAGAGGGGCGAGGAGAGGGTTTTTAAGATAGTGCCCAAGATAGATAGGGCTACTTCGGAATGGCCTGCAAGTGACTAACGCCGGATTGTGAAGAGTAAGACGCAATATTGGGCTATGAAGGAAATGGGACGATATTATTCACGCCTGATATACCAGTAACATTGTAAAGTAACGTAGATGACTCTTTGGCCGTGGTTGAATGTGGTAACGCCTTGTGTCGGTATCCGGTATTCACAGCGTTGACAAATAAGAGACTCCGAAATCCGAGACGCCACGTTTATTTTTCTCCTGCCTGCGCCACGTATGCAGCCACAGCCAGCCGCCTACATCGTCATCTACTGGCTAAGGTACCTAACTAGAGGCTACAACACAAGCTTAAACTTGGTTTTTACCTTTCGTTTGTGTTTTACTTGCACTCGTGATTGCCTCGGGCCTCTCCTCTGTTTTTTGTTTTTTGTTTCTTCTCCTTCTCATATATACAAACTGTGCCGATCCGAGCTCTACCACGGTGGTGCCCTGCTGGGAGAATGCAGCCTCTGTCTACCTATATCCTGAATCTCTCTGATACCGCCGCACATTCCTAGCCAGCTCATCATGGACGACAGTTCAACTCCCCTCGCTTCTCTCTCCGTCACCCACGTCTACTACGTAAGTTTCACACCTACAACAAGCAACAAAAAGTATCTGCAATAACAATCGCAAATAGGACCCTGACGATCATGTCTCCCTCGCCTGCGCCTACCTCGCCCTCCTGCCTCAAGCCCTATGCGTCGTTTACGCCACGCTCGTCCTTTTTACCCGCGAGGTCGAAGTCGCCTTGATGTTTCTCGGTCAACTTGCCTGTGAGGTGCTCAACTTTGCCTTGAAACGGCTGATAAAAGAAGAGCGTCCGCGTCGCATACACGGCAAGGGCTACGGCATGCCTAGTTCCCACGCACAATTCGTTGCCTTCTGGAGTGTCTCCCTGGCTCTGTTCCTGCTTGTCCGCCACAAACCTCCTCGTGTACATCGTATTCGTGCAGAAAGTAGCTTGCACCGACCGTGGAGCGTTCTTGAGAGAGTTGCTGTGAGTGTAGCTGGGGCGGCGATTGCGGCTGCGACGGCATGGAGCAGAGTATACTTGAACTACCACACCCCTAAACAGGTCGTTGTGGGTAGTGTTGCAGGTGTCATAAGCGCTCTCGGTTGGTTCATTATTGTTGCTGCCGTGAGGCAAACCGGCTGGCTAAATTGGGCTCTAGAGACGCCTTTGGCGAGAGCTTTCAGAGTTAGGGACCTTGTCATTGAAGAGGACATATGTCAGGCTGGTTGGGAGAAGTGGGAGAAGAGGAGAGCTGCTTCTCAAACGATAAAGAAAGACACATAGCCATCAATGAATTGGCAACAATCACCACGCGAGAGACTGAATACTAGTATAAATTACCGGTATCCTGAATTCCGCGATACCGTCCTGACTGAAGTCGACCTTCTGGCATTGGAAATGTTATTGAGGATGTCCACCTAATCTTCTGGTATTATCTATATATAAAAGGGACCAAATCTCGACGCTAGTTTCAAAGACGGCCTAAAGATGAAAAAAACACACAAGGGAATCGTTACAGTTGCCAAACCGTTCATGAAATCGTCATCCTCCCCAGTTGCCAAACCGTTTTGTCCTCTATCAAATCCATGGTCCTTTTCCTTTTGTTGCCTCCAAGTCAATTCTTGACCCTTGGCGACTATGTACTCTACCCGTCTCTGGCCCAGCCCTTGAGCCTTGTCGGCTATGCATTCTGCCAACCTCTGGTACGGCCCTAGAGCTCTGACGGCTGGCAAGCCTGCTTGGCTCTCCCATACTTCTCGAGCCCTGTCGGCTATGAGCTCTTACAGAACTGACTGATCCAGCCCTGGGATTATGCGAGGCTGAGACGGGCGTTTTCTCCTGCGGGCTATATACAGCGGAACTGAGAGTCGTTTCCGGCGGAGTGTTCATACCCGCGCTGAGAGGAACTGGCGGAAGTTCCTTCTCGGATAGTCTCTCATCAAAGTTGTCCTGAATCTTATACCTAGTGCCCTCGCCTGGGACATCGACGATGGCAATGGCAAGCGGACTCGTTTTTCTTGGGAAGAACCTTACTGTACTGTTGGGACAGTCAAGGTTGTGCACTTGGTTTGTATTTGTGTCTAGCTTGAGCTCCGGTTTGGCGGGGCGCATATCGCCGATGTTGGAAAGGCGCAGACCAATCTGCACAGTTGCAGTTGATAGCATAGAAGCACCACTTGACCGAAATCTTTTATCTGGTAGACGGAGGGCAGGAGGTGCAAGAAGTTCGTCAGCTAAATTTTGAGGCGCCGGTGTTTTCTTGGGCGTAGACTCTTTGTAGGTTGTTGTCGGCAAAAGGATGGGCGACTTGGGTGGCTCGGCTTTGGGGAAAATGCTGTACATGCTCCTCTTGAAGTTTTTTATGGACTCCTTTGATGATGTCCGTACAGGCTTCGGTGCGGAAGGAAGACCGCCTGAGTTACGCATACTTCCCAATCGCAAGGGCTTCAGGCCACGGTTGAGGAAGTCCTTGCGTGCACCAAACACTTTGTCTTCCACTCTGTCGTCCAGCGTCAGATCTTCTTTGCTTTCAGCCTTGTGAACCAGCTTGGGAAGATCAAGAGGCTGTAGCATCGCAGACCCAGGGGTTGGGGGTTCTTGATCCTGGTCATCACCCCATTTTCTGAAACCCTGAGACGCTTCAATGTCGTCATCAGAACAGCCGGTTGGGGATCTGCTTGATCGCAAGAAGAGATACAGACAGCCAAGCAATAGTCCTGACATGTTCATTACAACTGTTCCGATCATGTTCAGTGTCATTGACGTGTCATCTGCTGCTCCTGTATCTCGGAACGCCGTATTGTAGAAGAATGTTATCTGCAAAGTCTGTTTGGAATTAGTACAAGTTATCGCTTTCGATTCTGTACTTACATATGATATCACAGCAATTATCATATGGTAAACCATGCGAGATGCCTCGTCCCTCTCAACCATGCGCATTCTGGCACCAGTATGAAGTTTGAAGCATATAACTCCGCACTCGATCAGAACTATCAGGATGACAGTGAGTAGAACCCCAAAACATCCGGCATCGTATCGATGTAGGAAAGAGATCAAACTGGCAAAGCAAAACTCCGATGGCAGAACAGCAAAGGTTATGGAGAACACGACGATCAACAAGATACCAATGGTTACTAGACAGGCAAGGGTGTTGAATTTGCCACGGAAGGGGAATATACTCGGCCTCATAATACGGATTGTCAACTCCAGCCCGAACAACATCTGAATGAATGGTACAATGAAGAAAGCTATATTGGATTAGTATCTTCAAGTGAAAGCTCATTAATCTTTTAACATACCGAGCAGCATCATTCTCGATACCGTGGCACACCCAAGGATCATGAGTGATTCAAGTCCCTTGGCTTGAGCAGTAGCATACACAATTCCCTGAACTACAATGCCCAAGGAAAGTACGAAGGGGTAAATATCTCGTCCTTTGACTAGCCGAAGCCAAGACGACCTAAGAGTGACTGTGAGAACAAAATCTTGCGGACCGGGAAATGCAGTACATACTTGAAGTCCCATATCGGTTCGACTTGTTTCAGTGTTCTCCATGAGCGCAGAAGAATACTAATAGTAACTGCGAATGCTACTATCACATTGAAAACCGATAGGACGATGATCGAGGTGCGGACGGAGCCAGCTGCAGCAAACTTGAGTTCGTTGTCCCATTTTGATGTAGAATTTGCCTGGAACTGAAAGCCGGTCGAGTCCATCGTCGGGTCGTTGTCCATGTTGTTGTGTTCTGGTCAAATTCGAGGTGATTATCAAGGAGAGGGCAGGCGTTAAGCCTTCACAGTGCCGGCACCGCGTTATCCTTCTTGGCAGATCTAGTTTCCCATGTCGAGGTCGAGGTCGTATGAAAGTATTGAAAGAGGGCTAGGATGCCAAAGGACAAGAAAGGAAGATGAACGAAATGGAAAAGCACCGAGATATGATAGCAGGAACCAGAATGACCTCTAGGCGTATATTTGGTCAATTGAAGAAGCAGAGCAAAGTTTGAGAAGCAGTAGACAGATGATCAAACACTCGAGATGTACTGTAAAAATGAAATACAATGAAATGGAAATGGCACCTGGCCTGTGGCAAACGAATGTAAGATTGAAAAACAAGAAAAGAAACGAAGATCGGACAAGCACCAGCTAGGTGGGAGGAGACTGAGGCAATGGAGGCGATATAGGACTTGATATCTCGAATTGAGGGCAAATCACATCGAGCGGGAACGCAGATTGCCCTAGATCCGGTGAGCTTGGTGACCCCTGCGCGACTCAGAAATCTCCAAAGAGCAAGGATCAAGCTGCTTCATGACGGAGCTTGGTAGCATTGAAGCTGTCGCCCCTGAGAGATGGTGGTGAAGAATGGTAGCCAAGCGAGCCAGGCCAGGCCCTTGGTGTGGGCTAGAGGCATTTCCCGCATTAGAACGAGAAGGGTATTGTTTCACCCGTGTAGATTGGGTTTCTGGGATGCTGATTCTCGAATACGCTGACGAAATCGGTGTAAGAGAATGCTACTCCACCACGAGATTGAGTTCCCTGGGCTCGATCATCTGTGCCATTCTCACTTGAGCTTTGACGATGATCGGCCTCGGATGGAAGCCACAACTGAACTGCTTCTCAAGGCCCTCCTGATAGTGATACTTCACCACTGAGTGAGCTTCTTGAACGAGCGCTCTGAGGGCGGCGAAAAACGCCGGTTCGAAGAGGCTGAAGCATTGTTGTTACAGAGTCAAGTTTCGTCGGGTTGTAAGAGGCAGGAGTTCAAGGGAAGCAAACGGTGGGGTTAATCCGCATCTGGGCTAGCGTCCACGTTTGTCCGTTTTGTGCAACTACGCCGTGGATTTAAAACAAGAAGGAAACATGGATTAGGGAGGGATCCCCTTTAGCATAAGAGCTAACGAGACAATGACTAAAGGGCCAAGAGCTTAGACGAGTGCCATTCCCTCTTTTGGAACAGAGGGTTTGAGATTACAATGGCAGGTCACACGGATCCTGCTGGTGCCGAAGGCGGGGAGCACGGCTAGCCACGAGACGATGGATACAGGGACGTTTCGCAAGGTTCAGAGCTTGCACCCGGTAACAGATCTGTCAACGGAGCCATGCGAACGCCTAAAAACTTTCCTGCACAGTGAGAGAGGGCACTAGCTTGCTGGAAGTGAGTCAATTCCATTGAGAGCCCAGCCTTGTCTGTCTGTATCTGCGGACCTGGTGGTTGGTTCTCCATTTCGTTGTTTCAAGCCTTTCCACTTTATCTTTGAAACCCAGCTCTGTAAGCGAGGTCAGCCAGACAAGGTCAAGGTTCAAGTGCCGAACTCTTGGCAGTTCGTGTGCACTCGTAAATTGACAAGTCTTGTGCGTTGGTTCTTATTAAGAATACCGAGTCGTCCGTCCGGGAGCATGTTAGACTAGGGAAGAGCACGCATGTAAGTGGATAGAGGATGTGCTGTATTTAATATAACTGTGAAGAACCCATAGATCTCTGGAATGAGGAGAAGTTTCATCAGCATCTAGGGACCTTGAACCTAATTGATAAAAAGACTTAGGTAACTTAGTATAAATTTAGGATAAGTTTAGGATACCTGTTGTAGAGTTTATTTTGTCACCCTAAACTTGGGTCTCGTGTTTTCTTGCTCCTATAGGAGCATCTAGCTCTAGACTAGTACAGTATTAGAAATCGACTTGATAGCGAGTTTGTTATGGCTAGTCACATTCATTGAGTCTCTGTCTGATAGTTTGCCTGGTCTACTAGTCTTTACTTGTGTGACTTTCACTCTCCATGCCTGTTGATGGAGAGTTAGGGAACGTCAGGGCTTTTATCCCAAGGGTTAGAGGATGCTTGGATAAGCTTAGGACAGTTTAGACAGCTGGAGTATACTCAGTAAGGATTTTGATAAGATCATTTTTGCATCCTGATTATATGCCATACTGTGTAAGTCTTTGCTATTTTCCAGGCATTAGTCTAACATGGATTGCCCACTCTTTACTGTTTCCTCACACGTCCAGGCTAGAAGCATAACGAAGTGAGAGATGTTTCCTCCTCAAACAAGTGCTCCCGGAAAGGGTCTGGATTATAGCTATGGGTGCTATAACAGACAGTCAGTGGCTTGCGAAGCGTTTGATTAGAGAGACTTAATGGTTGGTATCAGTTACAAGAAGCACCTCGGCACTTAGATGTAATCTCGTGTCAAGAGCACCTGCTCTTCATCCTATCTTCTTGTAATGGATGCTTAAAACGAAGGTGTTACTGAGTGCTAAGCATGGGGTACGGATGACAGGTCTCTTATTGTAGCTTTACAGCAGTAGCTTCACTTCCCTCTTCGACTTGGCACCCCTATCTATATTTGTGTAATGCAAGATGAAAACGCATCCTTATTCTCTATGACACTTACTAAGTAAACACATTTCTCGTGTTTTCTTTTTGTATTATACCTCGATCAACAATGGTCTGACTGTTTGTTCTTGCTTATGCTGTCCCATCAGCATTTATAGCAAAGGAGATGCTTCATGCTGTTTCGATGTTTTAAATTCTCGGCTTCGAGTTAAAAGATATCTGCGACCGTTTTACTAACATATTAGACTTCACACAGTTTCACCTTGCATTGACGGGCTCAAGTTGATTGAGGCCTTCGCGAGAACTTTGAGGGGGCTATTCACACCATCACAAGTTATTGGAACACCATCCATGTTCGCATGTTGAATGGGGAGAGTGTTTATGCTAACAGACGCTAACGAAGGTATTCATTCCTGAGAGGTGATATCGCATAGTTTACCGCCTTCGATCAATGATCCAGAAGCTTATGTCATATTGGTCATATCCACCAGCACGTCAAGTAAGCCTCAGTAAGCCATGCTCTAGGTGACGTTAGTTATTATCAATGACCACGCCAGTTCTACATCTGCCGGCCTTACATGAACATATTTATCGTGGTCAAGCAATATGTACTAATGTGTTCTGTCTGTTGGCTTGAGACTATCACGATAATGCTTTGGGCTCCTGGTTACCCTAAACTGGCTAAGTTGACTCACACGCGAGTTCAATGCTTACCCAACAAGGCTAACAAGCATGTAAAATCGTAGCCAATGGCTAGGAGTTCATTTTCCTATGCAATCAAGAATATCATATGCGAGACCCAGCACAAGGGGATCCACCGTTATTATATCAGCACACTGCAGATGGGCAATAGCTAGGTCAAGTCTTTGAAGCTTCTATCATGGTCTAAGGTACCTATATAAAGCCTTCTCGTATTCACAAGTACCTTAGTTGACACATAAATGGTAGAGTTGCGGCGGGGAGAGTACGAGAACTCAGCGGTCAGGACGATTTTAATATCAACTCTCCTCAAAAAGGGTCAAGATCGTTAAAGTCCTGGCTTTCTTCGAAGCGGTTCAGTGGATCCATCTCCCAGCTGCCCCGCTATTGAAGCCGGGCCAACAACGTCATCCAACCATACGAGCAACACTTTGAAGACAAAAGGTACAGCAATTGAAAGGAACAATCGCGCGTTTTCCTTTCAACTGCAGAAATGGGAGACCACACGGAGAAACACATTCACTTTGAAGATGGTCGCAATCGTGAATACGATGGGAGTTCTGACGAGGACTGCAAGGCAGTAGAGGTTCGTCCATACTGTCGCCAACACCAGAGGACAACCAAGAATGGTGCGACTGATCTAATAATCACCAAAACAGGTCGTCTTCGATCCCGGAAACCCTTATCGTCGCAAAAGCTCAATGGTTGCCTCAGAGATCAAGGCGCCTGTCATGCGCCATCCTTCGCGGCGTGATGAGTGCCTAGTCCACCAGTTTCTCGACAGTCAGCGACGCGCAAAAGATGCTGCCAGCTCAACCAGCGAGCCAGAGTCGGAACCCTCAATAGGAAATAACCCTCCATCATACTTAAGCAACAATCCAAATCCTAGCCATGCCACCTTTCACAAGGCTCTCAATGGCGATCACATTGAAGCTGTTCGCGACGACAGCCTCGACTCAATTGTGGACCCCAAATATCAGAAGAAGTGTCGCGCTGTTGTCGAGCCTGGCAGTATGGAACACTCAGGCCAAGCTGATCAGCAGGCCTGGACTCAACAGATGACCAAAAGCATGTCCGACGTTGACCTTTCGGGTTATCAGGACGACGTGCGAAGTCGCCTTCTAACCAAGCAGCAGCTTAGCGATATGGCCTGGGGTGTACGTGAGCTAAGTCGCCGACTGAGTAGCATGCGCCTTCGGTTCAAGGTCAAGAGCATATTCATCCTCACAAAGATATACGACCAAGATCTAATCCCAAAAACACGAGAATTGGTCAAGTGGCTCCTACAGCATAATCACGAGGTCGCCTACACCGTCTATGTTCAAGACAAGCTCAAAGCCAACAAGAAGTTCGATGTCAGTGGCCTCATTGACGAGGTGAGCAAGGGATATCTTGATAAAGGGGACGTAAACGAGCAGGCTGTCAAAGAAACGCTGAACAGGCGACTCCGATATTGGGACGAGAACATGTGCAGAACACGACCTCACACTTTTGACTTTGTCATATCACTTGGTGGTGATGGTACAGTGTTATATGCCAGCTGGCTCTTCCAGCGCATTGTACCACCTGTATTGAGTTTTGCACTAGGCAGCCTGGGTTTCTTGACCAAATTTGACTTCGAGGACTATCAGCAGACACTCTTAACGGCCTTCACCAAGGGGGTTACAGTTAGCCTGAGGCTTCGTTTCGAAGGCACTGTCATGAGGAGCCAGCCACGCAAGAGAGCACAGATTAGTAAGGGCTCTGAGGAGGACGAAGAGCAGTCCCGAGACTTGGTGGAGGAGCTTATAGGTGAGGAGAGGGAAGATGAGCACACGCATCGGCCGGACGGGACGTTTGAGATTCTGAATGAGGTGGTAGTGGACAGAGGACCAAACCCAAGTGAGAATCCCAGAGTAAACGTTACCCCTGCAGGAGATGTTCTAATGTATGTTCTAGCAATGTCAACTACCGAGATTTTCGGTGATGATGAGCACTTCACCTCAGTCTTAGCTGACGGTATTTGCGTATCGACACCCACAGGCTCAACGGCATATAATCTCGCCGCTGGGGGCTCCTTGTGCCACCCTGAGAACCCCGTGATGCTAGTTACGTCTATATGCGCACACACCCTGTCATTCAGGCCTATTATCCTTCCTGACACGATTGTGCTGCGGGTCGGTGTTCCATATAGCGCAAGAACAGCTTCATGGGCGAGCTTCGATGGCCGAGAACGTGTCGAGCTCAAGCCAGGAGATTACGTGACCATCAGCGCCAGTAGATTTCCATTTGCCTCGGTGCAAGCCGAGGGGCGGAGGAGTGAAGACTGGGTGAACAGTATCAGTGGAAAGTTGGGATGGAATACTAGACAAAAGCAGAAGAGTTATAAGGAGTGGGAGAAATGAGACGATGTGTACCGATTTAGTATGGACTGAGCTCATATATGTGAAGGGTGGCGTTTTGATGGCAGATTTTGAGGGTTGGCGTTCTCATTGTACTATTTGAGCTGAGGAAACACGGCTTGTCGTCACTGCAAAGGGTGCTATGCTCGTGTAAATATACACTTTTCCAGAAAGGTTTCGGGTCGTTTATTTGGACGTGACACAGGGGCTTGGCTACCGGTAAATCTATATAGTAACGAGTTCAATGAGATGCATCACCAATACTGAGTGAAAATCAGTCACGCAATTGTTACTCAGATGAAGAGAGGACGAGTACTGCGGAGGAACTTACGATGGTATGACCGTAAGCTTTACGGTTCTTATGGCGATATGATCCTAACCTTCAAGATGTATGATAAGATCTAGATCTAAGCTTCGGGTATCTAGGCTTGAAAGAAAAGAAACTCTTCACAAGAGGCTCTGCATGACTGCCGTGTACCAGCATCCATTATCTCAATGCCCCGGCTGGGCTTTGCGTTATGCACCCGTATCACTGCAGTTCAACAACAAACACTACATATATACTATAGAATGACTTCATGGCCTGTGAACTCGTGTTGTCTAGAGAGTCTTTTTATCTTGGCGCAGATTCAAGGCATTTGAGATGTCCTTGACTGAGTACCAAATAATCCAAAGTGGGATCCAGACCCAGAGAGTGTTGAAGAAGAACAAGTAAACCCAAAGGTACATGAAGTTGCTCGTGTCGAGATTAGCACTTCCAATGAGCCATTCAGGACAGAAAGTCATGAATCCTGAGCGTTGTTTAGTTTGGCGAATCCATATAGATTGAGGTGCTGTCGAGACTTACCACCGTACAGCTCACAAGTAGCCAGGACAACCATCCAGATGCTGACCTTGGGGTCCTTTTTAGCGAGGCAGTAGCACACATAAACAGCTAAAGGCCCATCAAAGAACACAGTCAACAACTCCAGACTTACAACCCCCAAGTCGACACCAGCCCATCTCTTGTCAGCCCTCGCATATACCATCCATAGCTGGGCAAACGGGTTGTCTCCACCTGACTGCGCACCATATACTCGATCGCTATAGCCTAGGAACCCAGGAGGTGTTGGGAACAGGTCCGTCTTCACATCATCGACAAGGGGTTGGTGCGAGAAGAAGCAGTGGTACAAAAAGCTGCCTTCGAGGAGAAAATGACACAGGGCATCGGCGAGATGCCATATGAAGAGAAACCGGAGAACCCCCGAGGAAGATGATGGTAAGAAACGCAAAGAGGCAGCATAGGCGACGAAGACGATTGCGAGCGTTGAGAGGAGGGAGATGATTGTTGTTTGGTCGAAAAGGTCGGGCGGGAGGGACGATGAGGGTTCTGTGGCCATTGCGTCGAACCTCAGTAATAAATCTCTCTTGGAGGATTAGATTGAAGAGGTAAAAAGTCCAGTTATTGAGTTACAGTTGTAATTGTGTTGTTGTCCAGGAAATCTGAGCTTCCGGAGAGGAGCGGTGTCGGAAATGAGACGCGATTGCGGCTCGTTTTCGGTGGTAGCTTTACGCGATAGCTTCAAAGCTGTGGAGTATCAGTAAGTTACCACCCACCACCATGTCTCACGTCGCAATGTCAAGAAAGAAGAACACGCTCAAAAATAGAACCGTAAAACTATGATAGCGAATTTTCCAGAGAGGACCTTCTGATATACAGTCGTATGTATCATTCTTTGCGAAGCTTGATTGAAACTGTTCACGTGCTCTGGCACGTGGTAGCAACAATCAGAGACCTCGGATAGTATGAGGACACTGACTCCAAAGACTTGGCGAAAATCACGAGGATCTCTCACCTTGATAGAGAAACTGATCATTCGAAGTATTGTTAAATGTATACCATGCAGCACATGTCGATCCAAATGCGTTAGGTTGTTGAAAGGCAGACTGAGAATCTGGAAAGCGGTGTACCCCATAAGCATTATAT
>JABEEJ010000473.1:0-29257 GCA_013363135.1 Fusarium brevicatenulatum | reverse complement strand
ATTTTACTGCCTACTTTATAAATAGGGTTCCCTTTTAGTCAAATCTATAAGTAGCCTTTTAATAGGGAAATCTCAAGCAAACCTTCTTGGTGACGTTCATTTATTGAAGAGATACCCTCAAGCTTATAAGCTACCGCCAGCTGCCACTCATTTGACTACCAGTATCCTTCCAGGCAATAATACTAGTATCAAGACTTCTATTCATAGTCTCCTCCCAATTCCAACGCGTCAACTGGTTGACGAAAGTGCCGTTCACTCCCTCCAATCTGGTATCAATACTGGTACCAGCACTGAAGGCAACGTTGGTCATGTCACCTCTGAAGCTCTTAGTCTTGTAACTGGGAGCATTACTGTCCCGTCATCAGTAGGAGGCGCTTCAACAACCTCCAACGGTGTTGACTGGACCGCATTACTTCCTGGCACTCCTACTACTGGGGAGCTTTCCTTCAGCACGACACACCCGCGGACTGGACAAGACCCGGTTGTCACTGAACCTTCCACGGAGGTCACGCCTGGTGCTGACACATCCTTCGATGCTGGTAGCAGCAGGGCCACCGTGCCAGCCACTGGCACCACAGTTGAACAATCTTCAAACACTTCGACAAATCCCTCTGTCGCGTTGCCTGAAACTTCTGAAACTCCTGAAACTTCACGGGGAGGGTCTGAGTCCCAGAAACTCAGTACCGGTATCAAGACAGACAACCCTCCCGGTGGAACCTCGCCGTTCACGACACTTCCCGAAGAAACAACTGGTACATACGAACCAACATCTACTGCAGTTCAAACTCGGGATGAGCTGACCAGTACAAATCCATCCTCTGAGGTCTTGACCGCATCGGATGAGATTTCCCAGACTCTCGTGAGTTCACGGCTAGGGATGGAATCCAGCACAACGAATTTGGAGAGTCTAACGAGTTTGGAAAACTCGCCAGATACGGCCCAGCTCTCGACTACCCCTCAGCCTTCAAAAATAGTCACAACATCTGACCACGAACCCACGACGACTGAGAAGACTTTACCAATCTCAAAGCAACCTACCACAGCAGATATCGTGCCATCTTCCACAGTTGCCTCGGAGAATAGTATTGTCACAGGCATGGATGGTGTAGTAGCTACATATGTTCCTGAGCAGAACAAAGACTATATTTCATCCACTGGCACGATAACCACAACCGATGATAATGGTGCCGCTATCGTCATCTTTCCTTTTGGGTGGTTCTGGAAGTTGGACGGTGGTAAAGTCGGTGGTGGTGTAGCTAAAGTTCCTGCCCCAACTGCCAACCCGGTCCCGGAGAAAGAGCCTGGCAACAAGAACGAGGACGATAATGATAAAGACGACGATGATGCCTCGACTAAGGAGGATGAAAGGTCTACAATGGTATCTTCGGCACTGTCAACTACGCAAGAGCCTACGTCGGTCACCACCACTACAGAGGAAACAACTACTTCGGAGGAATGTACAGTTGCAACACAGCCAGATTGTACTAGGACCGTCTCATACATGACATCGGACGGAACTCAGATCATGTAAGTACCCAACTATATATCCTGAACAACCTCGAATGACACTGACCATGCTATTCAGGACCGAATTTGGCGACTGTCCAACGATCGTCAGCTGCGCTACGGAGACGCAGGCCACTGCAACCGTGACATTGATACCGGAGTTCATCTGGGCTGGGGTCCCAGACACTGACCCTGTTGGCGTCATCCCTGATGATGCTTACACCGCGGATGTCGATCCAGACATAGTCGACGCTCTGGAAGCGCGATGGGCCGAGGTATTTGGTGACGACGGTGGTTGGAATCATACTGAAACTGCGACTCTTAGTCGCTCTACAACTTTGGAGGAGTCAATTACCACCAGCCTAACCAGTACAGATGCAACTTTCACCTTCACCAGCGATGGCTCTACGAATGTTGTTTCCTTCGATTCGACTTCGAATACCGAAGCAACTGCCACCTCCACGACAGGCCCTGATACATACACTGGTACAACAGCCCCCAGCACGTTCATCACCAAGACCAGAGGTACAGGTACTACGACTGGCACGCCGATATCTACTGACGAGGAAATAACTCGTACCTACTACCCATGTGTCATCCATGGCGGCCCTGCAGTTGAGACGCCATATTGTCAGTGCTCAACCACCATCAGCGGTGAGGGATACTACGCAACGACAAGCTTGGTCGACGACCAGTGCACCGCATACACAGAATTCCCATCCCAAATCACTGCAGTGCCTGAGACTGGTCCCATCACCGATGAGCCTATCCAGCAGCCCATCACCACCACTACAGACGGGACGGTCTTGGTCTGGTCAGCCTACGTGCTCGATTACATTAACATCCCAGGTATCACAAAGATCACCCAGTCAGTCGGCGTAGGTGAACCTTCGACAGTGTCCACTCCGTTGCCGAGTCAGACTGCCGTAGATAATGATGGTGGTGGACAGTGCAGTACTGGTGATGGCCTGTCTAAGAAGGGTCTTCGTGAAGCTTGCGACAGAGCAATCAACAAGTTTGAGGATGATACTATTTACAGTGACTATGCTTCTCGTTACAGCCGCTCGACCAAAGGTATTCTTGTCGCAGCATCCTTCGGCCAAGCGGCATGCATTGCCAAATTTGAGTGTGACGATTACGGTATTGGCATGAAAGGTTCTGACATCAAAGAAGCGTAAGCCAAAGTCCCCTGAGGATATGATCCATGCTAACAGAAGGTTTTATAGTCGTGAGAGTGCCAAAGATAATGACGGTGTTGATATCTGCGGACATGTACGCCTTTCCAACTCATGTACTGTCATTATGGACTACTGTACCAACTGCAAAACTCGAGGATAGACGTTGCGTTAGAGTTTTCAACACTGGGTCCTTTTATGGGTCATACTTCCTTTATTTATGCTTAATGAATACAAGATTGTTTGCATGCACTTGTGTGAGCCTGTGGCTATAAGCCTTCGCTTCGAATCCTTCAAGTATGATTGCAGCAATTCGCCAATCGTTGACATGCTGCAACTGGGTCTCGCGATGGGACGCGCATTTTTAACCCACTATTTACCGATAACGTCTGCGGTACTCTTGACAAGGGATAGATCACAAACTCAAAGTGCCGAGTAGCCGTAGCAGTCCTTAAGTCGCCCAAGAGCTTGACCGATTCACCACCAAATATTTTAACATCGTGCAATCTTCCTCAGTGAACTGAACATTAGATGCGGCATTTTATGTTATTGTCATGAAGGAAAGGATACCAGTAGTAACAAAGGAATAGGACATGTCAATATAAGAAGATCGAACCGGAACATTATTTTGGCTCTTATCTTATCATAGACCCATTTACATCTATCAAAACTTAAACAGAAACTAATTAGTTACGACTCCCATGACACCAACTTCTACCTCCACTCATCATTGATGGTACTGCTGCTTCCGCACTTGCTGCCTGTTGCAGCACTGTTATTGGGGTCACTCTCCCACGTAACAGTTCCATCGCTCGTCTTCTTGATATACTTATACTCAAAGCTAGTATCGGAGGGAATCTTGACCTTCACCGTCCACAAGCCCTTGGTGCTCGTGGATTCCTCGAGTGCAATGCCGTCAGCAGGAGCCCAGTTAGAAAGTTGAGTGATCCCGCCGACAATGTAAACCTTCTGGTCAGACGTCACATCAACGTTCTTCACATTGAAGGTGATGGTGGTGTCGCAGGCTGGAGCCGCTTCGCAAACAGCGGGCACCTTGTTGGCGCTGCTCTCACCCCAAGCTGGAGGAACGACGCCAGTGCGCCGCTCAGCCGCACCGACAAAAGAAGCGTAGGACCAGGTGAGGTGAACAGCTGACTTGGGAGTTCCGGTAGACTTGTCGAACTGCTCAGCGAGGGAGCCATCTTTGGGAGTGTATGTCTGCACAACGGCGACAAAGCCATCAGCATATGAAGTGACAGCCTTTACAATAGCCTTGTATGTCTTGCTGTTCTTGCGATAGGTACCCTTGGAGACCTTTGGTATAAGGTCACTGAAGAAGGGAAGCGAGACAGTGTCAACAGTGATGGAACCGATCTTGTTCCATTGATACACAGCAGCGTACAGTTGCTCGGCAGCAGCAAGAGTGGCTAGGTACCAAGGGTTGCCGTCGTAGTACACATCCTCACTGTATCGACCGACAGCAGCAGCTTTACCTTTACCTCTGTTCTTGTTGACACCATAAATGGAGCGGAAAGAGTCAACCACTGCCTTATGGTTCGCAAGGGCCCTTGATGAACAGGGCTGGAAGGTAGAGTCTGTGCACTTGGAAGAAGGATCAAAGGTGTGAATGGAGGATAGAATAGAGTTGGCATCAAGACCCTTGCGACCGTCGTTAACGTTGATATTCGAGTCGATGTAACTGCCCGTCCAGAAGCTCTGCATGAAGCAGAGAACACGAGGAGCGTTAGCTGCGCAGTCGGAGCAAGACTTGCCAAGCTTCTTAGCAAGAGCAGCTCCCTCGACGAGAGCACGATGAGAAGCAGAGAGGGTGAAGAACGAAGATCCGTTAACCTCCTCCCAAAGATCATAACCGGTTCTGTTCCAGAACTTGACGGTGTATGCAAGATCCTTCTCAATGACGGGCCAAACCTTGTTGATGGCTTTGGAGCGGTCACCATGAGAAACAAGCCAGTTGGCGTACAGAGTCAATGCTGTAGCTCTCAGAGGAGGGCCGTCGCGTTGTGGTCGACCCCATGATCCCGTGAATGCTGTGAGATTGACGTGGAACTTGGGCTCGCCAAGACCGCCAGACTCCGGACCACCAGATGGGTTGGTGACACCCTGGAGCTTAGCTTGGGCAGAGACATATTCGTCTATCTTGCGCTGGAGAGACTTGTCTCCGTGGATGAAGCGCTCGACAAGGACTTTGTATGTCAAGGCAGAGTCTCGGGTCCATGTGTACCAGTCTGGAAAACGTCTCAGTCATCAACTATCGATACTATCCTGAATATTGACTTACAGTCGGGGTCTGTTCTCGATGGACTTGCTACAACGGCACCAGGTGCAGCGCCCTGAGCTCGCTTGCCATCGGCGCCAATATTGGCAAGAACGCCCTTGAGGGAGATGTCGGCCTCTTTCAAAATGAAGCGATCAAGGCTGGAACCACCGGGCGATGCAGTGACCTGGCCTTGGAGGACCAACAAGGCCGCGAGGCCATACAAGATCTGAGTAAACATTCTCCGTAGATGCCGGAAGAAAGAATTGAAGTGAGGAACGAGAGACAAAGAGGACTGTTGATGCAGGTCACTAACAGGGTGATCTGACTTATATATTCAACTCAAAAAGACGCGGAATCATTCCCCATCACGAAACCGTCACGTCCTGCATATTTCTGACCAGGCTATCGAATTAATTACGCCGAGAATCTCGAACCTCAGTAACCAATAGCGATCCCAACCCCAGAAACCGCGATTTAGCCTCATGACGTTTCTGGGGTAGGTTCGCTGATCACCCCGTCATCCCCGCACTCGAGATGCTCCCCTGGGCTTAGCTCATCAGGTCACATCGGTCCTTTTCACGAACCGGATGAGATCGTGAGTGCGGCACGGTAAGTATGCTGTTCATAAGTATCGGGCCTTTTGACCTGGTTTATGGAGCGAACTGAATCGAATTGAGCGTTTTCTCCGGCGGCCGTTGAATCTGACGATATCACATGGGATGGATCTCGGCTATGACCTCGATGAGCCGAAAGCTTAACGATTGGGTGGCTAGACGGTTTTGGGTAATAACCGCGGCAGCCTGAATGTTGTGATGAGATGAGCGTCAATAGCCGCGATGTCTGTCGTCAATTTTGGCTCTCCATTGTTATGGACTGTATTTGTTTGACGGTTTCGTTCCCGGCCCAGGTTCAGTTCGTGACAAAAAAGCAGTTGGCGGGAACGGACCCTCATCGATAGCGATAGCAGACAGAGGATGTTTGAACCATGCGGAAGATGACATCTGATACTAGCTGTCACAACTTGTTGATTTCTGAATAAACCATGGACTGTCATTATTCACCTTCGCCGTAATGTATTAATACCTTGCGCAAAATATCTTGATCTTGGGTTTTGTTTTGTTCTTGTTGGTGATGTAGGGTATCCTGATATGGTAAGGGAAAGCTACCGTGACAGCAAGAGCCGGCTCTTGGGTCAGCTTCTCCAGCCAAAGAGATGGCTAATAAAGTCAAAAACTGAATTATCCTAGTCTATTTGATCTATTCGTTGGGATTTTCACGCTCCATTTCTTGGTTGGTGTCACCATTAGGGACGAAGATAGCATTCTGCCTCGTTGAAGTATTTGCTTGAGAGTTGAATTGACGTGCCCATAGCTATGCCAACAGTGCACCACCAAATACAGGTCAACCACACTATAATAACAAGATTTATTGATAATTGGCCAAAATGAACGAGGATAATACCAGTTGCTTTCATTTTACAGTGTCTGGAAGACTATCAGTCCCATGTTTTGCACTACCTGATATCCATTACGTAAGGCGCAGTGGCAGAGTGGTCTAATGCGATAGACTAGAAATCTATTCTCCTCGGAGGCGTCTGTTCGAATCAGGCCTGCGTCGTTTGGATGACTTTTTTGCAATGTCTGGTATATATCTAATACCATGTTCTTATTTTTGGTCTCACATTTTGATGAATTTGCTCTATAAAACTTGGTCCCGTAGTTGAATTGTCATTTGTGGATCTGGCATAAGTCTGTGGAGGATACACAACTCCTAGTTGGAAAGTCTACTGGATCACTCAGTTGATAAGCCCATCACTCTGTGTCCCTGGTACTCTTCTTGCTTAATTTTCTACGAATGTGACAGAAATAAATACGACAAGAGTCGGCTTTTTGTTTGCCACAAGCTGTTGCCCTTTCATGCAGGAGGTCGGAGTTGGCTGTTTTGGCACCGAGATCAGCATCAATTCTAGAGGCGGCTTGAAAGCCCATCTCGTCTACACGGCAATCTACGATCCGCGACATTGTCTCTCATTGGAATTGTTGATCTGAGCATTGAGAACCAACAACCGAGACATCTCAAAATATGAGGATATCTCCAAGATCCAAGGAATTCGGAGATAGTCAGCATTCCTCATCCAAACCGTCTTACCAACAACCAACAACCAAGAGCCAAGACTCACAACCCGGTTTTCGAACCGCATGTACGAAAGCCACAGTTACTGGAATGAAAGATGAACCAATTGAAACAAAAGTCAATTTCTCGTATACGGGTATCTAAAGTGGGTTTGACCATTTCCTTCTAGAAGCGAAAACCCCCTTGTTCTCGCCTGAAGGGTCAGCTCACGACATCATTCCACGCAATTCGCTTCTCGCTTCTCGCCTCTCGTCTCGTCCCCAACAATTAATTCTTCGCCTACGCCTAAGGGAGCTTCATCATGCGAGTCCTCTTGACTTCTGGACCATCGTTGCCAAGATATCTGAAGGTGTATAGACTAATGACCTCGTCAGCATATCCAAAGTCAGTCAATTGAAAGGGGGCGGCTGCACGTACCTCCAGTGAAGGTTACCGAGTGCGATATTTCGGCATCCATTGACAAACTTTATGACATCCCTGTCAATGCCCTCGCCCCAGAACGGCAGATTCGCCAAGGCCATGTGCCATCTTCGGTAGCAGTCATAGAGCATCTCCCCAATCTGGTCAACCGCTTGCTGATCAGTCATGCCCTGATCCTTCAGGATGAAGATGATGTTACTCTCTTCACCCTGGATCAAATCTTTTCGGTACGAGCACAAG
This sequence comes from Fusarium brevicatenulatum, assembly GCA_013363135.1. NCBI lineage: Eukaryota > Fungi > Ascomycota > Sordariomycetes > Hypocreales > Nectriaceae > Fusarium > Fusarium brevicatenulatum. The sequence goes on along the minus strand of JABEEJ010000473.1, from coordinate 21,505 downwards.
TCATTTTGTCTGTCGTTGTTAGCGGGGAGAATGGAAGGCTTCTGGAAGGTCTTACAATGTGACTAAATCGCATGTGATTCGTGATATCGCCTGCATTGAGGGATGGTCCATGACGTATTGGGGGATATCGATGCCCTCGGCAAACCTGAATGGCCCAGTTAGTGATGTTCTGTCGCTGTAATTGGCTGCTTGCGACGCCTGGAACCTTTTCGCTCAGTGGCCAATTGGGCGCCAATCGAGTCGAACTACCGTGGAGTGATTACTTGCAGGCTTGGCCAGAACCAGGATAGCCTTAGGCGAAGGTGAAACCGCCAACAAACTTAGGAGAGTTTTCCAACCACGCTTGTGGACTTTGGTGCTTTTTACAGTGACATTTACAGTGCAGCGACTGAAACCGCGGATCGCAATCAATAAGATGGTAGGGCACGGTCGGTCTGTACTTACTCCATGAGCCCAATGCAGGGGTAAGCTCCTACGCAACCAGCGCGCATGTCCATGTATTCTTCGATTGTAGGCCGTGTCGCTCTATGCTGGACGCCAACCTGTTGCAGCACGCCGACACAGTACATGGTAAGGTGCTTCTTCCATCGGTACTGTAGACTTGGGCTCGATCGCTCTCTGAAACGCATCCAGCAGGATTGTAGGGTATGCCGCAGTGGGTTCTCGTCGGGTGATACTACGGGATGGACATTATCGAGGGTCGAGAGTGTATAGATGACTTCTTCAGCTGCTTTGATGGGGTCATTGGCAAATGTTCCCTCGTCAAAGGCTATTGTTCTGTTAGCGGAAGCCACTTTTTGCCAGCCGTGGAATTGTATGCAGAAGCGGCGCGGGCCGTTTTAGATAGAATATTGGAGTCGCGGTTTTGTTTGCTTGATTGACTTACGGTCATCGAACGCAAAGACCCATCCATTCCAGTCATTCATCAGTTTAAGTGTTTCGAGATCAGCATGCGGGGCGCATATTGCGCTCATGTAGGCAATGTCAAGCCGACTCCAGACGGTCGCTGTCTTGTCGTTCATTCGCAATGCACTGTATAATAGGGCTGTTAGCGAGCAATGTCTCAAACCTTACCGAGCTGAACCCTTCTCCCCAGTGAAGGTGAAGTGGATTGACTTACGTTTTCAACCATTCGTCTGATAAAGCTTTCGATGTCTTGTACAAGGGATTGACTTCTGGTTCCACAGCCATAATTGACGAGAACAGCGCTTCTGGAAGTCTAATCCAGTGACCCTCGGGTTCGGCACCATTGACCGGGTACAGACAGGCATCTTTTGGTGGTGTGACTTCTCCAGAGCGGCTCGGAGGCGGTGTGATTAGGCTGGGTACCATTTTGCGTATGAGGATTTTCGTTTAGGCCGCAAGGTAAAGAATGGACTCGGACTTTGGGGTAGCAAACAAGCTGTTCGCCTACGTGAACGATGGTTTAAGTTAGGTCGGCCTGGTAGGGAATTGGTTACTTTTTGAAAGCGAGTGGGAGCGGAAGATACGGGGTTTAAGGGACTTTGCAACTCCACCACTGACCTGCATGTTGGCTGTTGGTTGATACTCGCTAGCTACGTAGTAGGCCTGATTCTTGTATCTGGTCTGTTTGTCCGGTTTGATTAGCATTGCAGAGGGAGGGAGGGAGTGTACTGTACGTACGGGCTCGACGCTAGAGATGGTCTCCGAGGACGGTTCCGTATGCGTGCCGGGGATGGTTCCTAGGGGCAGTCTAGACCAAGTTAGTGAAGAGGGGGGGCGGGGATGTAATAAAAGTGGGAGCTTGGACAGGGGGAGGAGGGAAGAAAAAAAGAATTGCCTGCTCTGAACCATCTTCTTGGGTTTATCCTTACATGTTGCTGACAAGCAGTGCCGTGCCGAGAGTGGACTGCCATTCACCTTCCTGACACATCGACGTGCATAAGAGATACGCGAACGAACCAACAACCAACAACCAACAGACGGACAAACCAACAGCCCGTCACGGAGGTTCGCATTAATTGACTGCCCATTGCAGCAGCGCATCGGACTACGGCGTAGGTAGCTACTCACCATACGAAAATGGCATCCGAATTACGACGTCCAAGGATCAATTACTCCAGATTGAGCACCTCCAAAGACGAGGTCCGTTTCTTGGAGATTGAACCTGCAAACTCAGTCAATGACCAAGTCGTCTGTCGCCTCGTCACTCTCCCTCTAAGCCGAGACGTCGAATTCATCGCCATCTCCTCATTGCTCGGCGACCCCGCAGACCAAGACAGAATCATTCTCGACCGAAATCCCATTCCCGTCCCCGTCCACATCGCCCTCGCCCTCAAACATGTCCGAGCCGTATTCTACCCCGCCGTGAGCAAATCCAGCGACAGTCTGGGCAGGGAGAGAAAATCACCGAATTGGCTGAGGAGCCTTCTCAGGCATTTTGGCGGGAGAGAGGTGGACAACAGGCCGAAGCTGCGGGTATGGATCGACTGCATCTGCATCAACTCGATGGACTCGAGGGAGAACTCCAAGAGCAGAGTCATCATGTACCACGTGTACCAGCGCGCGCAGATGGTAGTGGGCTGGGTGGGACTCAAGATACCGCAGACAGATCTCGGTATCCAGCTCATCCAAGCATTCGACAATGCTATGCCCGAGACGTGGCAGGAACCCGGCGATAAAGAGGAACACCCCGAGAACTACTCACCCCATCACGAGTGGGCAATTCCCATTATCCACTTATTCGACCCCCAAAGCGACTCTGCCATTGGAACTGCAGACTTTCTCAACAGGAACTTCTTCCACCGCCGTTGGATCCTCGAAGAGATGGCCATGGCCAGGGTACCGACCTTTCTGATTGGTGATGCGATTGTTTCGTGGAAACAATTACTACGTCTCAATCTTGCCATGGAGGAGTTCAAGGATCACGAGTCAAACGTCTGCCCCGCATCTACAAGACCCTTGATCCACGAATTCCCATTGGGCACGATCCATGCATTGCTGGACGAGTTTGAGAAGAGGAAGAAGATGGCAAAGATGGAGTCACTCAACAGCACCTCTGTCACAGGAAGTGTCACAAGCGCAGACTCGATAAGCCATCAGGACTCCAGCACGAGGTCGATACCATGAACAAAAGGTTACGGAGTGGAAGGGATATCCATGTTTTAGCAGCTTTGATACCGCTTGATTTCTAGCACTTACGAACTTAGTTCACGTTTCTTATGTTTCAATAAAAATACCAATTCGTTTCTAGAACCAATAAGTGGCATTCAGAATGGATCCTCGGTGATAACGCGGACGAGAATCAAGTCAATTGGCGCTGGTTGATTACTATCAAGTGGACACATGACACGTTATGGCTTGAGATAGGGTCATGCAGCTTAATCAGACTCATTCTAGTTCTCGATCGAAGAAGCCTTTCTGAATCATCGTCGAAACTTGTGTGAAGCATGTTAATCAAACTCAATTGTTGATTCCATGCGCTACCGGAGCTACTGTACACCTTCTCTTCTGATGACACTCTGAACGTTACAACACCGCCTGTCACGAGAGCCAGAACCTCGGTACCGCCAAGCTCAATGCTACTGTGCATTCAGTGTCAGGGTCGTATTTACAAGCCTTCCTGATCAGCGTAAAACACTGGAGAAAGGTAACAACGGCCACTAGAACAAATGAGGCCAAGATACCGAAAGAAAAGGACAGAACCATGCAAAGAACTGGTGAGAGTTACGCAAACCACCGCCACTACGGACTACCCTTCACTGATTGCATCAGGTGGCTAACCCTGAGACTAGGCTGTAATCCCTAGAGCAACGGTTTTCTCGAGCGGCACCAATTGTTTCTAGCTGCGGGCTGGCGGGTGAGGCTTAATGACGGACCCTTGACCTTGCCAGAATGATATAGCTCCGTTAGCATTGGTTTAACATCTGATACTGACTCGGATCGGTATGACATGACGATAAAGTGGCAATTGGTGCCTTGTGCGATGCTTCACTGATCAACAGACGATTGCAAGCAGATCGAGCCAAATCAGAGCCCGACACGTCTGTTTGCTGCCATTCAATCCCGTCTGTCCAAGTCTTTGGAGAGACCGTTACCTTGCTAGCCAGGGACAGGGTTTATGACTGGGGCAAATTTGCTCTAGTGCAAACGGCTCTGAAAATAGCATGACCATTCTCTGGTGGCTGCTGTTTAGTGCCGAGCTAATGATAGTGGTATGAGGAAATGATAACGAGGGGGCAATTGTGCGATCATTGCGAATTGATTAACATTTATTAACCGTATTCACTATTCAGTACGATTAATTAACCCAATCTCATGAGACTCGTATGCCAAGCGACGTGTACGCGGATAACAACATGGGGCACATCTAATGTTACATCACTAAAACAGCTGTCAAAGGCAGCCCGCAAAATATGCCCGCAATCTATCTGGCTACCGCCTACAAGAGGCACTCCAGGACCCTCTTGCTGGGAACAAGTGGGTAATGAGCACGCGTTGCAGCAATCAAGCATAGGCTCAATCGTACGCCCTCGTCTAACTAAATAAAATCACTCACTCATCAACGATGGAACACAAACCCCATCCCCATCCCCATCGCCTCTGTAGAGTAACATGGTCTTGTCTAGTGTGCCCTGAAAATCCAGGCAGTAACCTTGCAGACCGTCCTTTTGCGGTTTGGCGCGTGCTGCGTACATGAGTATTACGAATACTTTGGAATTGCTAGTGGCTCTTCTGCGATTTGTTGTTTAGCTCCGGATAGCCTCCGGTCCGCTCCCGCACGTGCGGTCAAGTTTTATATTAACTCGGTTCTGCTCCTGAAGGCACATGTGGCTGAACTGAAATGCTAGTGTTTGTTGTTGGTTCTAAAGTTTACAACTCTCACCGGAACTGCATGCATACTTCAACGAACTTTGTTGGTTCACCTTGCTTCATGCCGACCTTGCATGATCAGAAAAGTCGGCATTTGGCTGCCAAGTTCTCAGTTGCAGTAGCGCTGTCGTACCCAGTCGTAACGCCGAGGCAAGCTCATTTTGGCCACTGGACCGATGATATATCACATTTCTGCAATCCTCGCCTGCCATGTGGATAAGCGGGATCCACGAGATTCCCAAGCCTAGCGGTGGACAAAATATTTGAGACTCGGTTTAGTGGTAGGTTGATGGGATGTAGTGGAGGCTGTCTGACGTTTTCTGTCAGATAGAGGTCAGCTAAAAGATAGACAGCGGCAATCCCACGTTCAAGATGCAAGGCCGGCATGTCGATCCATCGTCTGACAGGTCGAATAACAAATGAGGGAATATTCAGCATTTAGATATCCGTAAGTTGTTACCTAGTCTAGTCTAGTGAGCGCTGCATGTGTAGTTATCTTTCACAAAAACAATCCATCTGATCTGATCTTTCACCCTATCACTTTGTGAGCCTGATCTTCTCGGAGCGATGAGTCAAACGCCGACTAGGACTTTCGGAGCGAGTCCTCCATGACTTGGATGGTCTTTTGAATGGACTCCAGTCCCTCCCGAGCCCGCAGATATGCATCTTCCTTCTCTTTGACCTCTTGAGCCATTCGCTTGAGCTTCTTTTTCATCTCTCTCAGCAATGATTCCTCACTCCAGCCATCACCGTTTTCCTCATCATCATTTTCAGACCTCGACCTTTTTCTAACGCTGCTCTCTCCCGATGAACCCTCTGATAGTGGCTCAGCAGGCTGTAGCTCAGCAGGTAAGGCTGGTGTTGAAACTGGATGAGACACTGGCTGCTCTTCTGCGCCGTCCGACACGGCCGATGAGGTCGAAAACTTCGGATCGTGGTTACAAATTAGAAGATGTCTTTTCAGATTATAAAGACGTGGGAAGGGAGTCCCTCCCTCTGATCTCTTACAGCCTCTGTTCGGGCATGGAAACGACTGTTCAGGGCTGGATACTGCATGCTTGTGCGCTTCTGTCTGATGTCGGTTGAGAGTAAAGGATGTTGCAAATGTCTTTTGGCATTTCGGACATACAAAGGAAGATGTGCTCTTCTGGCCGCTGCTTGCTTTGAGCTTAGCAATTGATGTGACGCTACGTATGTTTTTCATTACGTACCCAGTATCTTGAACTCCCTGATCAACCGATGCAACATTAACCATTGCATTGAATGGCCCTTGGCTATTCGTGGCTCCGTAGGACTGTAGTATTGGACCTGGAGTGACGACAGCTGGTAGCGCTCCAGTGAGGTCTTCCTTCGCAGACGTTTCCATGAACCCTGCGCTATTCCTTGGTAGCACGTCAAATGATAGAAAGTTTGGTTCTTGAGGAGCAGCTTGAACCAAGTACATGGGATCAATACCCCCGCCATCGTTGTCGAACGGGAGGCTGTCGATAGTAGGGCGCTGATCAAAGCCTGTAGTACTAGTTTGGGGCATGAAAACGCTTTGCAGGCCAGCTACTCACTGTTAGAAGTCTCAAAATAAAGCTGCCAAGACAACTCACCATCGTAGTAGGCTGGGCCCAAGCTTTCAAGAAAGTCGTAGGCAGCTGGAGCTGGTGAGAACGTCGGGGCAGGCGCTTTGAACTTCTCGGACTCAACACCGCCAGGGCCGATGATGAACATCCAACAGACACCCCATAGTACCAGCAGCGCAGGCAATATAGTCCAGGGCATTGTCGTACAGACATGCCGCATATTATTCGGAAACTCAAATATTATCTGAGTCGATGCGTTCCTGCATTTTAGTTCCTCATATGCGGACCTGAATCTCAGGCTCAACCTTCTGATGATTGACGTGATCAAATCAAACAAACCCGTAAGAATTGTGTCTTTGAAATCCAGTAAGGAACTGTATCTTCTGAGTATGTCGGAGAGAGTGCCAATCAGGGTCATGAACTCGACAAACTGTACGCATGAAGGGGTACGTTTTGCAGCTTGCAAAAGTGGTAGCAACCGACTATTGAGGCGGCAGAAACTCCGTGAGCGTAGCGACACTTCAGACAGGAGAGCTCCAAGTTCGTAATCCTGCGATTTCTTTGGTGATGAGGTGTTGAAGGGATCATCATCCTCATGCAATAAATAACGATGGAACGCAATAAGCTGCTGCCATTCTTCATGGTTGAGACGTCCCTCGGTAGACTGAGCTTTGTCGACTTCAATGCATTTTGTTTCGACCATAACAAGGCCGGCATAAATGCTTTTGACCTCGGCTACGAGCTGATCCTGGCTGATTGGTCGGGTTTCTGGATGCCGCATCATATCTGACTCACTCCCAGGGGGTGGACGGGCTGGACGGGCTGGACTTGGAAGAGAATCGTTTGGCCTCGTAGCTTTTACAGGGGGCCTTCGCAGGGCGGCTGATGGGCTATCGTTGTTAGCACATTTTCTGTGTGGTACCGGCGCAGGAAATCTAGGTAAGCAACGCCTGGAAGAAGTCTCATACTTTGAGTCCACTGCCTGATCTGGCCATGGACGGATACCCATGTCGTCCCTTGTGCATGCTCTGCGAGGACTGTACTGTACCTCGTGATAATTGCTAGAGTCAGCCACGGGTGAGGCAGCACTCAAATTACTGGTCCAGAGGTAGCGTCCCGCGGGCGGTTGCCCTCTTCGTGACTGAGTTTGTCGCAGATATTCCCAGTCCCCACCGCCATCTTGATCACGGCTAAGCTGGGGGTTGGCCATGAGGGGTGATGCGGCAAACTCTGCCAACGGTGTTGTGAAAGAAAAAGACTTGTGTGATAATGAAGTTTCGTATTAAAACGTTGATCTGATGAGGCAGCGTGAACCTATTTGAAAGACTGGATGTTTGGGGTGATATCGAGGCTAATGAGTTTGAGGTGCATTTCGGGGTGCAGCGGGGTTGGTTTTGGGGTGCGAGGTGAGGCAGTCAGCGAACCAGTTGCCTTACAGAGCAGAACCAATCAAGGCTGCTCGAAGACGCCTCTTTCAACCCAAGCCGGTTCTACAAGAAATGTAATTGGCCTTTCATGTTGGGCATATTCCTTCAGAGACGGTCGGGTCGTAATGTGGCGAATATCGAGGTGCGTGATATTTACACTTATAAAGAGTTGGAGATAAAAATAGTGCGTATCATACACAGATTGTTGTTCAACTCATAAAAAGACGCCCGAAAGCTGTGTATTGCCTGAGATCTTACTATCTAACCTTTGCCAATAAGCAGTAAACACTGCCGAGATATGCTAAGTCAAAATCGTCAGCAATTTTCATTGCTCAACCTCGTGAGCAAACTTCCGATCAAGTTTCATGGCCGAACATTTCTAAAGTGGACATCCCAATAAAAGATTACCTGTATGCTGCAATCGCATTTCGTGAATGGCGGTCTCTCAGGTAGGCATGTCCTGCTTCGCAATGACAGGCTCACGGACACATTCAGAAGTAGCTGCCGAGGAATGAATGAACAGTTAAGTGTGGTGGCTTGATATGCCTCGCTGAGGCGTCATAAGCTTTAAGTATCAATCAATAACTACCCAAATAATATTGCTCGACCTCTGAAAGGAAGCATTGAATTCCTATGCTGGCGGTTCTTCTTATTTCTTCAGGTGCTTTTTACCAAAACCAGTACGTACCTAGATATCGTAGTCTTAACTGGGACCCTGAATTTGAGTAACGGCATCCATGCTCTTGCTGCGAGTGTTGTTAGGCGATATGAGTGGGAGTGGACTGTCCGACATTATGATAAAGGTCGATTGCAGATAAAAGGCCCAAGAATTGGCCATAATAATGTGGTGGTCCGGTATTTAGAGGGGTTTGCAAGATTATATACATGAAAGGTACTGATGAGAGCCCATTATTCAGTTCCGTTGATGGCACTTTGGTAGATGCGATTCGGTGACGGCACGGTAGATTGATCACACCCATCCATCTACTGAGTACAACCCTCCTTCTTGCCAGTAATCCAGTCGGCGGGTGCAGTTGTATATGAGGACGAGACCAAGTAGCAACTGACACCGTTGTGAGAAAAGCCAGCACAACCGGAGTCTGCGTTACACGCAGCAGCACAGTCGTCCAGAGTCGATAAGTAACCCGTCTGGACACTGAAACCCCCGGTCATGATGTAACCGCATTCGATCTTGAAACCGCCAACACACTGGCCATGTGCTGCAGGACAGTTGATACCGTGGGGAGGTACTGCAGCTACTGAAGGAGCGGTGGCTGCCTCGGTGGTGGTCTCAGCCGATGTGAAGGTTGTCACGGCAGTGGTCTCTGTAGTTTCGGCGGCAGAGGTTACCGATGATTCAATGATAGCAGTGCTTGTTGGCTCGGACGTCGAGGTCTCGTCGGGCACAGCGGTGGAAGTCGTCTCAAGGAGTGCGGTGGTAAGAGTTGTTTCAGAGAAAACGACTGAAGAACTTTGGGGTTTGCAAGGTCCAGCTACAGCAACGGCAGCGACCAAAGAAAGTATGAGAAAACGAGTGGCGACCATGGTGAAGACCAGTGATTTTAAGCAACTAAATGAGTGACTGAAGAAGACAAGAAGAAAAGTGAGGTTGAAGGCTAAAAGGAACGAGCCTGATTGTACAATGTCAAGTCCCAGTCTCTATTTATCTCATGATCCCATCATACTCCGCGAGGAAAGTCTCATTTCCACCAAATGCATCTTGGTTAACTCTAACGGGGATGCTTGACTGCAGTGGGAAATGCACTCGCGGAATCGAATTTGACAGACCAGTGATTTTGGAGCAATCGATTCCGCTCATTTTCCCCCTGTGGCTTGCCACCATTCAGATAGCTTACATGCCGAATGGGCGTTACGCTAATGTATAACCACGGACCTCAAACTCAATAGCGCGAGTCAAGCTGAGCAGGATTGCTTTTCAGCCCAGAAATATCGTTATGTAAGCTTAATTAAATGGTGTGATTTAATATTAACAGCTAAAGCTTATTCCATATTCGGCTTGCACTTGAAACGTAGGGCTTATATTCCTTCTAGGCGGATAAGCTAGAAGTCGACGAGAAACGGTTCCTCGTGATTGGGACCCCAGCAGCTTCGGCAGATCATGTTCGGCTCTTCACCGCCAGCTCACTCGCTCTTTTCTTGCTATGGGATACCCAGTCTCTCTTTAAAGGTGAGCTCCTCGTTAAGCTGTGCACCCTCCTTCGCCAACCGGTCGGCTTCAGTATTCCACTCCCGCGGAATCCTCCAAAGCTGAATCTTGACACCGTACTCATCCCAACGCTCTACCTCCCCAAGAAAGGCCTGCCACATATCCACATTGCTTACAACAGCTCCGCCACTTTTCCTCCAGCCCCTCCGCAGCCATGCTTGGATCCACTCTGTTGCACCTTTGACGACATATTCCGAATCAGTCGCCAGGACAAGAGTGGTGAAGCCTTCGCTTGCCCAGTTCCTGTAGCGAAGAGCGCCGATGATAGCTCGAAGCTCTGCTCGGTTGCTGGTTTGATGGGCATAATCGCCCAGTGGACCCTGGTTCTCCAGACGTTGGTTTACACTCGAAGTGGTGTTTGTGTCTTGAGGCCCGAAAACAAATGCCCATCCTCCCCTAGGCTCAGCTTGTCCGTTGCCAGGGCATGCACCGTCGGTGTAGATAAGAAAAGACTTTGGATCGTCTACTCGAATAAATCGTGTCACAGGTGGGTGAGCTTTGCGTCCAATGCCTGCAGGAAACAGGCTTTGGGGAGTTGCTGAGGGGGGCGGTACGAAGACTGTCGGTAGGGCTGATCCTCTACCTATAGACATTTCCATGCGGCGAATGGGATCTAGTCTGTCGATATCTAGAGACCCAGCGCGGTCGAGATCGTCTTCATATTCTTCTGGACGCCTCACTGGCCATTCGCTTGGGTCCTCGTCAAGGACGTCATCCATGAAACTGTAGTCGACGCAACAACGTCCACAAACGACCAAGCCATGAGCACCACAGACCAAACGGCCATCAGGTAATTCAGTTGGTGAATCGGGGGCCCAACTCATATTGATGAAGTCTTTCCTGCGGGATGGATGATTTGTTTTGGTAGGGAAAAATACGTCTCGACGTGGAGAAACTCGCGCCTTGGATATGAGGCTTGAAGTTTTGGCAAAGAATCCTGCACGTCCAATTCAAAGACAAAAGTCAGCAGGAAATCGGACAATGATAATAGCATTACTAGGACGATGCAATCGATTAAATGACTTTCAGATAAAAAGGTTCCTGCTCTTTGATGCTGTGCTTTGGCAGCCCTTGAAAGGAATTTGGTTGGAGCTTGCTGTAGTTCAAATCAATGGTGGCATTGGGAGCGCAATGTGTTAGTCTTCTAACAAAACGACTTCGAGTCACTGAGCAATAGAGGTTTTAGGCGAAGTACTTCAAATTAGGCCAGGCGCAGGTCGTCGCACGGACCGTTCTCAATGAGCGTAGGGTAATCACTCAGATATTTGAGCTGCTACAGAAACACCAAAACCAATAATATTTATGAAGAGATAAAATTATTAGAAAGAAACAAGAAGAAGCGCATGTAAAGAATGGTCAGGGTCTTATATTGCCAAGGTAAATCGATAGATAGGTATTGTTTTCTTCGCCAGATCGATGTCTTTATACAGACGCATGACTGAGTTGTCGTGGTTATGTGCAAGATGAATCGCGACCCTCACTCAGCACTGCAGGAAATAAACTGTATGAAAAGTATTGACCGCTTCGATACACAAACCCCATTATTCTTGCGAAAGTGGGTAGTAGGTTTTGTTGGCAACCACTATCACGAGAGTCGTTCTTCGAAGAGCGGATGATGAAACCTCCGTGGACATTTATTCCTCCGACACGTCAGGTCACCCCACGGCAATCATTGGTCAATTCCAGACCCCCCAGCTCTGTCAACAAATATCGATTGATAATCGTGATAAGTATTGCAGCATCATCAGCCGCATCATGACAATATTCGAGCTCAAAGAGGGATTAGCAGGCAGTCTTGAAGACGAGCACTCCAAAGTTTTGATCTCATGGTCGCGTGAAAGCTGAGAGTGGCGTAGAGGACGATATGATAGCGCTTGATATTGCAGAAGGAAAATTGAAGGAGGCATGATGAAGCTTCGTGGCGCTCAATTGCAATCCCATATCATATCATGGGCTTGGCGACAGCATCTTCCGTGAAAGCTCACTCTTCACTCTGAAGACCCCAACGGAGGTTCTCCAAAGCCTTTTAACTGAATCAAGTAATTGCAAGCGTCTCAACCCCATCATCAACACGCACCTTCAACAGCCATGTTCCTCCCCCGCACTCCAACGGCGGCCTTTTCTTCCTCCGCCACTAAACCACGAGAGTATGAGGCGTCGAGGTCTGGACTGGATCTAGCGAATGTTGATCTGGGGGAATCCGGGGCCCCAGGAAAACCATCCATGGAGAAGTTCTCCCCCTAGCCACGAGACTCAAGATATATAACATGCCAGACCACTCGCTCAATTCTTGGCCTCCTCAGCACTCAACTCATCTCTACAACTTCTTGATAATTCATCATGACTGCCTATTCCAAGCGTGGAAGCATCGAGCAAAAGCCTGAAGACAACTTTGTCGAAATGTCTGTTGCCGATGGAGCTGAGAAGCCTGGCGTCCTTGTTGACCCAGAGGCGGATTACTCTGGTGCGGTCAAGAAGACGGATCCAGCTGAGATTCGTCTTGTTCGCAAGTTGGACTTTCGCATCATGCCTACTCTTTGGGCGATGTACTTCCTCAACTACGTGAGTTTGATCCCGGTTGTTGGGGAGACTATGCTGACATTCGTAGCTTGACCGAAATGCTATTGCTCAAGCGCGATTGAACGGTCTCGAAGACCACCTTGGCCTCAAGGGAACACAGTACAACACGTGTATCTCAATCCTTTTCGTCGGGTATGATGATTGCCTTTTCCTTTCACTGCGAATATGCTAACCTTTGATAAGCTACTTACTCATGCAGATCCCATCCAACATGCTCATATCCTCGAAACGCGTCCGTCCCTCGCTGTACATGTCAATCTGCATGATGGGTTGGGCTGTCGTGTCAGCCTGCACCGCCCTTGTCAAAGACTACAAAGGTCTCGTCGTCGTTCGATTCTTCCTCGGTGTCGCTGAAGCCCCCTTTTATCCCGGAGCCCTTTACCTACTGGCAATCTTCTATACGCGAAAGGAGATTGCTATGCGACTATCGATCTTATACTCAGGCAACATTTTCGCGACGTCATTCTCCGGTCTTATCGCGGCAGCCACTTTCGGAACGATCGATGGGCATCACGGACTTAAGGGCTGGCAGTGGCTTTTCATCATTGAAGGTGTCTTGACCTTTGCAGTCGGCATCATCGGAATCTTCACTCTGGCTGACAGTCCCCTGACGACTCGATGGTTGACCGAAGAAGAACGACAACTTGCACACGATCGAATGCTTCGCGATACCGTTGGTCTGGAGGAGAGCAAGGGAGCCCGAGCTGGATTCTTCCAAGCCATCCGCGACCCTCGCCTGTGGCTCTTCTGCTTCATCCAGAACATGCATCTTTCTGCTTGTTCTTTCAACAACTTCTTCCCTACTGTTGTCGGCTCCCTCGGCTTTAACAGCACCATCACTCTGGTTCTGACTTGCCCTCCTTACCTTGTTTCTGGTTTCTTTGGATACCTCGCAGGATGGTCTTCCGGTCGATTCAACGAGCGAACGTGGCATATCACTGCCTGTATGGGAATGGCACTCGTCGGATACATCATCTCTTGTGTCACGCTCAACACGCCTGCGCGATACATTGCTTGTTTCCTGTTCGCCAGTGGTGCATATGCAGTCAACTCGATGATTCTTGGCTGGGTTTCCGCAACGCTTGGTTCGACAGCTGAGAAGAAGTCGGTCAGCTTGTCAATCGTCAACGTTATCGCCAACGCTTCGTACATCTACACTGCGTATCTGTACCCCAAGTCAGACGGACCGCGATATCTGATCGGAATGGCAAGCAATGCTGGATTTGCAACTATGTGTATTGCGGGCGTTTGGGCTATGAAGATCTGGCTTGTTAAGACCAACAAGAAGCTTGACCGAGAAGGAAACACAAGCGCTACACGATACGCTTACTAGAGTCTGGCATGGGCATTCAATTACATCAGACATGCTCTAATAGTGAATCATGTCATTCGTGTAAACGATTCATACCGTATCAATAGTCCTTCGTCAGTTTGTCACAATGGAGTCATTAACAATCACATGCCATTTCATTGCAATTATCTGTATGCGCACCATGAACCAGAATCATCATCGATTTAACTTTGGTTAGTACATGCCTATAGAGACCTCTTATCCTGACGAGCAACCTTCACCTCACCAATAGTCATGAGGCCCATAGTGCGCCTATGGTTGAAACTTGTATTCAATGTTGAAGAGATCCTACTGTGAATGAATGGCTCATCAGATAGGCTTATAAAGCTTATCTTGGGCAATTGTGTTGGGTAGCCGGTATACTGCCCGGATTGACTTTGATAAGAGTGTTATTTTGAGTTGATAGTCCCCACAGCTGATGGCTTACATCACGCGCCTCACACACACGTGAATGAATGGCTCAATACCTCTCATCGGGGCGATGCAATCCGTGACGAATGGTTTACTCTGACTGACAGATCCAGCAGACAGCATTGAATGAAAGCCGATGCAAAAGCGCATCAGGGAGGAAGCCAACCGGGCATCACGGCAGTGGACCAACCTATAAAAGTCGAACAAGGGCGAGCATGTTCTTCCAGTAAATATCTCGCACCGACTACATTCCGCTGGCCAATGATCTCACCACAACTCGCTGCATCTCAAATAAGTCTTCATCATTATAACTCGTTGATTATGGAGCATTATCCATACGACCGCGATGAGCAGAACCTTGACCGACCCCCATCTCCCCAGTTTCCAAATGACTGGGAGGGAAACACTATGGAAGTCAGAAACACTCACGATGGCCGTATCGAAATCCACCTAACTCTGTTCGATTGGCCCTGCTCTACCTTTGTCTACATGGTGCCCTTAGACCAAGGAGAGGCCCAGAGACTGGTCTACAAGACCCAATGGGAACGGAAGCATTTTATAAGCGAGAAGGTTCAGATTGAACTGGATCTCTTCACTGGCCGTATGTTCGATGATCCTGGCTTTTTGATCCAGCTGAGGCAACTTGCACAGATATCGCATGATTTGTTTATAGGCGAGTTGACGTTGCATTGCCTTGCACGCTGGCCTCATGAGGCTGCCTTGGGACCTGAGTACAGGCGGGGGATGGTGGGTAGAGATTAGTCTACGACAACGCTCAATCCAAGAGCATCATTTCCCAATGCCAGGGACTTAGTCACATAGTATAGTAATTCTTATTCATGGAATTCTCATGACATTGGCGATTCAGGCTCGCGAAGATTATTGGTGAAGTTTACGTGTGATAGCCCGTGTACTACAGCGCTCTAGCGTCAGTAGTCCATAGAATTAGGGTTGACGATAGGGCGGCAACCGCTATTAGGTGCACTGAAGTGCCTGTATTTCTTTTTCTCCAACGTTTGATCGACAAACCTCCACTTCTTGTCAACCAATGACGGATTCGACGAAATGCTCATACTTGCGCACGTAAAATCACGAAGGCTACAAAGGAAAAACACATTCAGTTTATCCACCGGCTAGGGCGAATGAGAGAAGACCGTGGTTAACGAAGGATTCGAACCTGCATATGCTTACACGACTACACTCTTCGCTGAACTGAGATAGAACTCTAGGGCAGAGATATCTGTAGTTGAAATAAGATTCAAACGCGGCGATGGAATCGTGGAGGATTGATGGCCCGTAAACTCACCTCCAAGAATACCATAAGATCTAAGGTCATAAGTCGTTGCTATCAGCCCTCATGCAGTGACGGCATTAGCTAGCCATTTTATGCACAGCAGTCGAACGCGATGGGTCGATTGCCATGATCCCGATCAAATGTGAACCGGAATGAAGCACACCGCCAATTTGCACATATGGCGAGCTATCAAATGCTCCAGCTATGCATCCGTAGAAGACTAATTTAGCTAGAGCTGCATTAAGCACCAAACATTTGCTATTATGTCGTGCTCGGATCTGCCGGTTTGTTTTAACGTGGAGAAGATCGCCAGTTAGTTCAAAGCTGACTTTGGACTAAAGAATATGACAGCTTACTTATGTTCTCTAGTGAAACTTCTGTTATCTAATACGGTAGCCTAGGCGATAGTTAAGACTAGAAAGTATAGGCATAAATATATTATATACAAGCGTATTTGATTTGCAAAGACTTGAAAAACCACAGTCTGATATCACAAACTATCACTTTCAATCTTGAATGCACGTGCTCCGACTATCATCTGCTAGACCTTTCCCTCTCATTGGCACTTGGGCATTTCACTCACCGGCTGATTGAAAGCTTCTGATTGCACAGAGATACTTTGGGTTTCCTAAATTGATGACTAGCGTTGTCTTGAAAAAGCGATCTATGATCAAAATGGCAACTCTGCTTTGACTCTGACGGCGCAATGCATATGTTGTCTCACGATCCAAGGTTGAAAAGTCATGTCAAGACCATCGATTCGTCAATGGATAGTTGGCAACATGATATCCGCATTTACTAATTTCTTACTCGCGGCGTAAAGACGTCAACTGTGCATGATGCCCCCGCCGAGCGACATGAGACATGCAGGGCACTATTGAAAACGTCAAGCGTCAATTGGATGTCTACCGAGATGCCGATCTCTCATCCTCAACAAAACCCTCAAAAACTTGCTTTTAGGGTAGATCAATTACCTGGCCTCAAAGTATCTGTTTTGATGCGGGAAAGATCAACCAGGAGCTGAAAGCTGACGCCAAACTAAGGGGCAGTCAGCCATACGTATTTTGTCTCATCGCTTTGACGTTGATAGTCGGTGAAGTTCTTAGGAATTGCAGAAGCGGAAGACTTGGGCCGCCTTATACGATATGAACAGCGTGAAGCAACGGGGAGGAGGCGTTAGATTCGAAGTATTTATATTGAAGCCAACCCCCATCAAAGCCTCTTTTCGTTTCTCATCCAACAGCACAACAGGCCTTCTCCTAGTAATACCCCATACTCAGCATTCACATTCGCATATTCAAGGTTAATCACCTCTATGTCTTGCTTACAAGCCTCTAACTGTTCCGCAGATGTCTTCTGCACAGGGACTCATCAAGTCTAGCCAGCCTGGCAAATTCACCGCTACGTTCCACATCGATGGTAATGTGTACCTGTTTGCAGGCAACGTCAGCCCTCCAACTGAGCCCTTCGAAAGCAGCGCTGCGACTCTGGAGTACAACTCTTCTGAGAGCCTCGAGGGGTCTCAGCAGTTCACCGGCATCATCGGAAGTCGCAACGAGGTCTCATTCACGTTTAACGATGGCACCGCGATCAAGGGACCTCTTGATATTCCGGTACACCCTGCATCTCAAGTCAGTGGTACAGGAGTTTGGGCCCAGGGGTAATTAATATCATTTGTAATTCGATAAGAGAGAGATCCTGGGGAGGGGGGGGGTTGTGCAGAAGGGAGGACTGTATACAAAGTCATGACCTATTTCGCGGCCACTCAACAGACAAGTCAATCCTACACAATGCTCCTAATGAAACGGGCCAGTATAATAACGCAGTATATGGTGAAGCATCATTAGTGAAGGGTTAACAGAAATAGGTCTATACAGAATCTGACGGCGAGCTTTTGATAATGCTGATCGAACACGTAGCACACAGGATATTAGCAGTATGTCCAACTTCTTCCAACAAGCATCTGCCCAGTCCTTCAAGCAATCTCCTACCGCAAGCAAGCCTGGGGATTCTTACCTTGGAAAGGGAAATGATCTACGTCTAGTTGCGAGCTGAAGAAAAGCTATAAAATGGCCAGAACTCTGCCTACTCCATATAAATCGCTGCTTGCAATCAATCAGATTGCCGAGTTCGTCTTGCGCTAACGCAACCTGAAGGTCAAAGCAAAACGCCTGAACTTCTTGGAGTATGCTGTCGTCATTTCATGGTCCCCATCTCCAGCTATATTGGTGATTGGTTGGCAGGCAAGTCTCAGAACAATTGTTTTTTGTACCCCATGACGCATATTCGCTTCAAAAAGTACAAATCACACCCTCTCCTATCTCGATGCTGCCGTCTTCATATGGTTTATGCTGCTCTTTAGCAGACTTGTCACTGAAAAAGAGGCTGTTCAACCTAATTCTCAGCGAACGCCTTCCTTAGGGATCGCAAGCATACAGCGAATCCAACGCCGTTATTGATATCGCAGGCCATATGTACAGTCACTATAGGAGGATGGACTTCAAATTCAGATAGTGAGCCACCATAACGTCAATATTTCGTCGTGATTCGGAGATACATAAACTCTGGCGGCGCTTTCTATGGTACCGTTTTGATATCAATAAAAAATTACGAATGATGTAAGCCAAACAAAGTGTGCTCAAGTCAATTCTAATCAGAACATTGATTCATAGCACGAGTCAATGTTTTGTAAATACTGGGCCAAATTTGATCTGAGACACATGCATCTTGACTTATATATCCTCCGCTGTATAACAGTAAGTCTAATATCCCACTGAAATGGCTTGAATGACGGCCATCTGGAAGTCTGGAGTGAGAGGGTACACTGGCAACATAAAAAGACATATAAACACTGCTAAGATTGATAAAATATGACCTGTGAGCTTGAACCTTCCATCCTCTCGTCAGCATAAGAGACGACCCGGTCTTTGAACTCATCGAGATCAAATTGCGTTACCCAACCTTGTTCCTGAAGTGCCTGTACGGCATACACTATCCAAGTCACACAGCTCTGCTGCGGATGCGTGTTCTTTACCGGTAGAGATATAGAGTGAAACAGGTCATCTAGTTGAGCAAACGTGACATCCTCTGGCACTTCTCCGATAATGATACACCCAAGTGGTTTAACGTTTTCGTCGGGCTTGACATTTTCCTCGGCCCGGAGCCACCAGGTCATGGTAGGGTTGTGCATTCGAAAAGTAACTGGATTGATCTCGGATACATCGGTAGCAGAGAAGGCGTGATAGTCGCGTTCCTCGGGGCCATCGGGCATGATGATGATGCCCCAGTGATAAGCCTCATAGCCAAAGACTCGCCGCTTGTCCCCGCGAGAGTAGTCACCCCGATCATACAAGGCCACAGCGACTTGCTGTACCATGGCGAACAACTGCGCTTATCAGTCTCCTAGTACTGCGATACTGCACGGTGACTAACCAGTTGGAGGGTTCATCCGAAGCCTGAAAGCTCTAAGAAACACGATTGGCTTTGGGCAGAACACGATGCGGGGTAGTTGAGACTCGATATCCTGGTGCCAGACCAGGTCCTTTCAATGACCAGCTTCGCTATCCACGGGTTGCGCCGTCATCAACAAGAGATTGGGCTGGTGTTTAGGCGCGCGATATATGAAACTGATCATCTTGGAATTTCTCCGCGCCCAACGTTCAAAGTGGAGTGACGATCGACATCGCTGGCAACGAAGATTCGTCGAAAGCGTACACGTGATCAGAAGCCAGAGCCAATGAGGCGCCGAACAGTTCACTCAAAACTCGAAAAGAGGAAACAGAGTGGACATGAAAAAAGGTGCAGTGAATATAGAAAGCAGAAGGTAGTAATCTCGTAAACATCGTATTACTGCCCCATTACGAGACATCAACTTGCACCGTAAGCTTATTGGCGTAGGGCATCGGCTGATATCAGCCGGAGTGGATTTTATGCACCTTGTCTCTGGGGAATTACGATATAGGATTTTCAGCCAGGGCATAGCCTCATGCAGTCATCCAGTCCAGCTCGAAAAGGCTGGCTCGGTGTCCCGAATAAATAATTCTATCCACTGAGCTTACTTGATCCGAGGATCCTCGCATTCGGGCGTCGCCCTCTAATGCCGGCTTACTTTATGTCACACGACACATTAATTACAATCTTCCTCTTTAGCGTTGTGTTTTCGTTCCCAACGTGAATACCTGGTGTAATTCTGCCCCAATGTAGCAATGGCCGTAATGGTGTCGTAGTATAGGCTGTTCGTTTCAGCCAGTATTGACATGAGTCCACTCTGAGCGGGGCTTCAGTCAGGGGAAATGTGATTAGATTTGGGCTTGAAAGTTGAAGTTTAATCGAGAAATGCGGAGAATGACCGGGGTCATAGCAAAGGGGACCTTGAAGCGAAGGTAGAAGGGTGCTTACTTTGGAGGGACTGGGAAATGGCCGACTATAACGTTGCCTGACAGAAGATGCATAATGCTGCAACTTTCGTTTAGTTAAAATATGTCACTGAATAAAGTATAAAAGACCGTCTTGTTTTCCGGTAAATCAAGTCATCATACAACAAAGCAACTCCATCATCAAAGAACATCATCACCAAGACAAGTCTCATTCATCATGCATTTTCCAACTCTTCTCGCTGGCCTGGCCGCTTTCTCTTCCGCTGTAGCCGCCATCCCTACTGAGAAGCCCCACGTCGGTGTCGCCATCCTCACCGTTAACGAGCCAGAGGACAGCACCCTTCCTCTCAACGTCCCCCTCGGCGTTCTCACCCACCAGAAAAACAACAAGCTCACAGAGCTGGAGTTCGTCAACGTATACTCGACTGTGAAGGGCGTCAAGCTCCCCATGATGGATCAGATCAGGTGCCAGATGTACAAAGATCAGTATGGCACTGAACCTATCACCAAGGATCTCACTGCGGATAATGGTGTTGTCAGCAAGAAGCCAATTTACCTTGGATGGGTTCTCTGCCGTGTCAAGGCGCAGAAGTAGGGTGGAATAGTTGGAGTCACTTTGATGTTTTATCTGTCCTACCATATGACAGGCGGAACTTTGAATATCGAAGTTACGATCGAGTGTAATGAGATTAGCTTCAGTTTGGTGGTAATCAACATTGTAAGAGATCCTACGGAACCTTGTTCCATGCTACCCAGCGTATGTCTGTCTCGTAGAAGGTCGATGGCTCTCCCAGTCTACCTCTTACTGTCAGTCGAGAAAGTAGTCGTTAATCTCGCCACACTAAGGCCAGAACAAGAATAGAAAAGCTAGCCCGAGGAACGACAATACGTCGCATGTTCAGAGAGCTGAGCAGGAAAGGTGGTATAAGGCTCGCTTTGCCACGGGGGGGCAATGTTTCTCGTGTCTAGCTTGGCATTTTCAGCAAATGATGCCCCAAAAAACAAGACGTTCGCGAATATCTCTGCCTGTTGAAGTGTCATCCTGTTGGAGCGATTAAAGTGCCATTTGTGGCCACAGCATCGGATTGAGACTCAGTTGGCTCGACGCCCACGAGGTGCTTCTCAGAGATGAAGAGTTCGTGTCTTCTACAATATTAGCATCCCTCCATAACAGTTGTCTGAAGACAATATATCAAGAACAACGTCTTAGAGACGCTGTCGAAATTGCATGCGATGGTCCTCCTCGCTGTAAATGCCTGGGCTCCAATTGCAGTTCGATCTTTAATAATATCTATTATACAAAGCGTAGATTAGTCATAATAAGTATTCTAGCTTTAATTAAAAAAGCCTTATTTTCTTTAATTAAAGGTAGTAGTTAGTTTAACCTTATTAAGCTACAGAAATCGTGTAATAGGTTTAATCTGACCAATTAGAG